>CAUYQG010040683.1:0-32276 GCA_963574415.1 Tarsius wallacei
TTTGAGTTGGAGTCTCACTCTGTCACCCAGACTGGAGTGCAGTGGCCGCTCCCGGCCACCGCAGCCTCGACCTGCTGGGCTCCGGCGATCCTTCCGCCTCAACCTTCCAAGTAGCTGGAACTACAGGCGCGCGCTACCACGCCCGGCTAATTTTTTTGATTTATTGTAGAGATGAGGTCTCGCCAAGTTGCCCAGGCGGGTCTCGAACCTGCGGGCTCCGGCAATCCACTCACCTCAGCCTCCCAAGGCACGGGATTACAGGCTGAGCCACCGAGCCCGGCTCTGTCTAACTCTTATCTGAGTCTTGACTCCTGGTGCAAATATGTAGAATGTAATCTCTAAAGGAATGGTGGCTGATTAGCTTTCCTCTGTTCATGGTGGGTGGCCGGCCATATTTTTGCTTCTCATTGTTGGCCTGAGCTTACTTTATTAGCTCATGAATTCTACTATCATTCCTACTTTACCAATTATAGACACACCTGGAGGTTATGGTTAATGTAGTAAAGCTTATCTGTGGGGAGTCTGGATAATGCAAGGAGGAGGGGCTATGACTCAAGAGCTGTCCGCCTGAGGAAGGTGTCCCACTTTACCACCACCATGTACAGGGGAACTCCAAAACCCTCAGAATTAATTTTGGGAGGGCAGGCCCCTTGTAGTACAGGCTTCCCCCATTAGGTAAGTGTTCTAGGAACCCATTGGCATCAGTCTACCAGTTAGAGTTATTGCGAGAGGCTGCACGCAGCTTCAGTGAATTTCTTTTTTATTTTGGAGATTCTTTCAACGCATTTGCCCATTTCATGATGGATGATTTACATGAACAACCTGCCCACACCATGCTGGGTGTTCAGCGGTTTTTGACCAAAACAGCATGACTCCCATGCCCCACCCTTCCTATTCACCCGATCTCACCCTGAGTGAGTTGTTCTCTTTTTTTTCCTGGATGAAAAAAGTCCTCAAAGGGAAATGTTTTGCCGATGTGGCAGAAACACTACAAGGCATCAAAATGGACAATTTCAAAAACTGTTTTAAGCGGTGGAAAAAGCATCTCAATAGGTATATTGTATCAAATGGAGAGTACTTTGAAGGTGGCTGAAGTTTATTTTTAAAATTTTATTTATTTATTTCTTGAGTCAGAGTTTCACTGTCACCTATGCTGGAGTGCAGTGGCACACTCACGGCCACCGCAGCCTCGACCTGCTAGGTTCAGGTGATCCTTCCACCTCAGCCTTCCAAGCAGCTGGGATCACAGGCACACACCACCATGCTCGGCTAATTTTTTGGTTTATTGTAGAGACAAGGTCTCACTATGTTGCCCAGGCTGGTCTCGAACCCCTGGCCTCAGGTAATCCTCTCGCCTCTGCCTCCCAAAGTGCTGGGATTACAGACATGAGCCACTGTGCTCAGCTGAAGGTGACTGAAGTTTAAACATGTAAGAATAAGTACTCAATTTTTTATAAATAAATTCCGATTTTTGGGGTGGTTCCCCCTTGTAGGCTAAGTAATTAAAAGTAGATTCAAGACATTTTGGAGTCTTCTAACTCCTCCCTTTCTTTCTTCTTTCTTTAAGTATCAGTGGACACAGTATGATCTACTTTTAGAAAGCCAGCTAACTGCAGGCCAAACTGACCAAAAAGGAGGCTGGCACATTAATCTGGTTAGGAGGTGATTAGAACCTTAACAAGGGCAGGAATAATCAGGAAAAAATTTGGATTAGAATGGTTAGGACCAAATGAGTTTGGTTTTGAACCTTCTGCGTTTGAGATGTTTGGTGTATACTGCCTAAATCTCTTCTTTGGGATCAAGGACTCACCACCCCCAGCTGGCCTGGGTATAGGTTTTAACTTGGCTCACAGCTGCACCCTTTTCTGGGAATTGTCCTTGATTAAAAGGAGTTGCATCACCCAAGGAACGGGTCATGGAACCTTGGGAAGAAAAGGTTACCAGAAGGAGGGAGGGATAGGTAGAGAAGGCAATCCGAGAGTTTCCATTGGACCTGGCAACATAGAGGTCATGGGTGACTATGGCAAGAGGAGTTTATGAGGAAGAGTGAGGTCTGGATTGCAGAGGGATGGAGGAGGCCATGGGTGAGGCAATGAGGAAGAGCTGGACCTCGATCTTGAAGGAAGGTGGATGTGAGGCCTGGGAAGAACTGCTAGGGAGAGTGCCATGATGTGCATGAAGGAAGCAGGCTGAAGAAGTCATTCCGTTTGACTGGAGGGTGGGGAAAGGTGTGAAGGATGACTGGAAAAGTGGATGGTGCCCATGGATGGTAGATGGGAAGGCTGAAAAAGTGGATGGTGTTCAGGCATGGCTGTTTTAAATGGTAGACCCTAGAGTTAGTGCAGAATCAACCAGGTAGTCTGCATGCAAGTGCCTGAGTGCCACTGGGTTCAGGATACTGCCCTCTAGTGGTCACTGGTCATTTTGTCCCCATGGCGTGGAGCTGACCATTCACAGGGATGTTTTGACCACAGTCTCTCCTCTTGTGTTTATGAATGCAGACATAATGAGTTTTCTGAAGTGAGTTTCATTAAACTAGCTTAATTCCTTAATCAGTTTTCTATCCTGTCTAGTAAACTTGTTTCTAATACTAATTTAACTAAAATTATTTTAAGAATTTAATTCTGCTTTGTGTAAATTGTACAGGGAGGATTTAATACACCCATCAAATTGTATCCATTATAACTTCTGCCACTGTGAATTGTCTTTTGTGATCGCTGTTTCTATCAAATCCAATTTTCCTGGACAAATATTTGCAGATATAAATTTTATTAAGACAATTTGATCTTTATATATATTTTTAGCTCTAACAAACTGTACAGTCTGAAATTTTAACCATAATCATTTCTACTTTGAAGAGATTATTTCTTCTAATAAAATTCATTATGATTAAGATAAAAGATTGATAGTTTATATTTATTTCTTTACTAATTTATTGCAGAATGATGGGTAGGCTCCTGAGATGGTTCTGGTTTGCTCTCTTGTCCAGGGTTGGGTGATTGAATTGTAAGTCTAATTTTGTCTGTTTCTGATGACTTTGTGTGCTGCGTATAAATTGCTTTCTTTGTGGCAGAACACAGTGGGGTTGGGATACTCTCAGGGCCACTAATGGAGAGTGGAACTTCCTGTGTGGCCTCCCCACTGTGAGTCACCGTGTTAACACTCATCGACATTTTGGTACTGCATTTTCCTTTCTTATCCCATTTTAGAGGGGCATAATTGGGATTTGAACCCAGGCTTGTCTGCATCTAAAGACCACAGTTTAAACTACTGGGTTACACTATGTTTCACTGTATAGTGCCAGACAGTCAGCCACTGCCTGATACTATGCATGTGTGGGGAGGGTTGGTTATGGTCACAGACAGTCTAGACCCTCCCTGTCACCACACACACACACAAACACACACACACACATACACACACGCACACACAACAAATGTGGACATAAAGGCCCAGGGGAGACAAGGAATAAGCAGGGTCAAACAGTTATTGGGTGGTGCAGCTGGCTGGAACCCAGTTTCCCCTGTGTCTAGTTCCCCTTGCCAGCCACTGGTGGTGGTGGTGACCGCCCAGCTTAGCTCAGCTGCCTGTGCAAGGGTTTGCAACTCTTCTCCAGCAGATAGGTTAGCCAGTTTCCGATGGGAGAGCCAGGCAGTGGGAGTCACTTGAAACTGGGCACTCCTAGGTCCCAACCTCCTTCATTTCAGAGAAGTTGGGAAGAAATGCCTTAGTGACAAGTACTGTCAAATCACTGGCTAGAAGTCACCGTGCCTGCTGGCTGCCACACTCCCATTCTGGGCTCTGTGGCACTCAGCAGGGCATAACTTTCTGGTTGGAAGGAGTCAAGAGGGCCCCCCAGACCTATCTCCCCTGTTTGTGAGATGCTGAACAGGGAGTAGAGGAGAAGGATGCCCCCTTGGGTGTGTGGGCCCGGGAACGTGCAGGAATGTGTCTTCTAGGCCTTGATCATGGATAATGCACTTAGGAACCTCTGGTCCTGAATATGACCACAAAGAAGGTTTTTTCTTTGTGTTGTTATAACATATTTACCTTTTCATATTATGTAAAGGAAGCTGGTTCATTGTGGTGCTGTTTTCCTTTAAAGGGGTTGTTTCATAACAACCATCATCGTTAGAACCATAATAATATGAGAATCACAAAGAGGTCTTGTTTTTTATTTTCTTTCTTGAAAGCCCACATTTTCACGAAGAAAGAAAGTGTGGGGCTCAGAGCACAAGAAAATAACTGTGCACTTGACCTAATTAGAAGGGGAGAGGAGAACCGGCCGGCTGGTAACAGGCTGCAGTGGCTTTGCTCATTATAGAATTCTGGGGCATCTGTGCTGACCCTCAACCCCACTGCCTGCCATGACTCTTGCATAGTGAAAAATGAGCACTGTCATCTATGCAATGGAAGAGGGTTTTCCAAACTCCACTTCTCAAACGCTTTCCACTAATGCTAGGAAAGGAAGTCTGTTATGAGAGGGGGATTGTGACTGAGCAGTTACTGGGAAAACCTGTAGGGTCAACCAGAGTATTGTTGTCTTTGCTGCCCTCCCTCTGGCTCCCAGGGGTATGGGCCAGGGACCCACAGATGTGCTGGTGACTTTGATCTTTGAAGCTGGAGATGCTCCTTTGGTTTTTAATGTTCTACCCCAAATGAGGTCCGAATCCAAGGACCTAGTCCTGACAGAGTGTTTTTAGCAGGTTGTCCAAGGCAAGCCCAATCTCTTTGCCTGTCAATATTCTTTGCTGTCCTTTGCAGTTATTTCCTTGGCTTATCATCTCAGGTGGACGACTATCTCAGAGAGTGCCTGAGAGGGCGGGTCCTACACAGTGACCACCAGTTTCCTGGCAACCTTTGCCATTCTAGAGACTTCAGCCTCCATTGGCAACAAAGACAGTGGAGAAAGTACGTCTTTTTGCCCCACCACCGAGTATTCCTTTGTTTGATCCATTAGCAACTGACCTATCAGACTTTGTGAGATAAAGCTTCCAGAACCCACCTGCGATTCCAAATAGCTTTCAGCGGAAACAGTTGGTCTGTGTTCCTCTCACAGATAGCTTTGGGCAAAGAAAGAAGAAATTGCTGTTGCATCTCCCAAAAGCATTTTGTAAAAAGACTATTTATTCTAGGTGCAGTCTATTTTGCCCGGCACCTCTCAGACAGTCAATAATTCCAGTTTGTTTATGATTATCCCTGTTCCCTCCCCCTCCATCTGCCACCAGAGTTTGCGCCTCTCGCTGCAGACGCCCCACCGAACGTGGGAGCATCTGTCTCTCTAATGACCAGCCGTGGCAATCTCGGCTGTTCAATATGGCTAGATGAAGAAAACATTTAATTCCTACTATACAGGGCACTCCAAAGCCAGATTTGACAACTGTTCCATTGAACACTAGTATTTCACAATTTCCTTAGATAACAAAAAGAAACAGTTCTTACTCCCAGAGGAATATATTTACAAGATGGGAAGTTGATAACTAGGCCACTGGAATGACAAATGGTTCTGAAATACACTGTGTATTGACTTTGATGAACGTGCACTGCCTTCTGTGAGATGGAATTCTTCCAGAGTGTCTTGCTTTTAGCCTGAAGGGCTGGCAAAAGTCTTAGTGAGAAACACGGGCCTGTGTCCTGTTTTCTGGGGTCTTCTTGGAGGCTGAGGGGCGAGAACCTCTGCTTGAGGGCCTCTGGGATGAGCATGAGTGGTAGGTAGGAGTTCCGTGGAGGACAATCCCCAAGGGCTGGGGAGGTAAAGAAGCTCCATGCATGTAGGATGATGAAAAAAGGGGCAGGGCCCTGATAAGGGAGGAGTTGGGAGGACAGGGAGGGCAAAGACATTTAAAGTATTTTCTGCAGTGAAAGTGCAGAGTGGTTCACTGGGGAGCTGGGTGCAGGTGGCTGCTCGGTGGGCAGGGAGAGGGGGATGTGTTCTTCTGACTTTGCCAGATAGCTCAATGGTCACATGTGGCAAGGAGATGGAAGTTGTGTCTTGTGCCTCAGCTTCATGGCCGTGGAGGGTGGGGTTCTAGGACTAAAAACAACAGGGACGGCCATTATTGAGGCCTACCCTGCACCAGGCACTGGGTTCGATACCTGGGGTTGTTTAGTAGAAGAATCACAAAGGCCAAATGCCACGTGGTTCTTTCAATCATTGCACACTTTCTGTGCCCATTTCCTCGCCGCCCTGGCCTCTGGAGCCAGGGCGGAGTGCAGGGAGGTGGCCGGGCTCCCCAGGGGCCCCTGGAAGTGGGCTTCTTATTCTCCTTCTAGAGAATTGCTTTCCCCCTCCCTCCTCATGGGCCCTGACCCGAGCCTGTGATCCAGAGAGGTGCGCCGCTCTTGCTCACGATGCTACGTGCCTGTGCCAACGCTCAACTTGTCCCTTTTGGGGCCACACACTGGAGGCCTGGGCTGTGAGGAAAGGGAAGGAAAGCAGGGAGTCAGAAATCTCTTTAGCTCATAAATGGCAGACATCCTCAGAGGCCAGGGCGGCGAGGAAATGGGCACAGAAAGTGTGCAGTGATTGAAAGAAAAAGCACCTTCCACCAACACTTTGTTTGAGTTCCCCGCTGCTTTGGGCTTTTCTGAATAATTAATTTGTGGAGCAAGCAGCTGCCCTGAATTTCGTAGATAATTAGTAGGTCAGGCACCTACCAGAAAAGATGATTTCCTGGAGTCCCTCTGGGTCCTGTGCCTTCCATTCTTGTCCTCTCCTAGGGCTACTTTGCAGTGCTCCAACTTACTTCTTGGCTCAAAATATGATGTTGTTCACTGCCCCCACCCCCACCCTATACCTCCCAATAATCTCTAGTTTGCTTACACCATGGTGGAACGAATTCCTACAGATCTGGATTGGGGACTCCCTGAGAAGGGGATTCTGTGGCCTGTTCCCCTCTGCAGAACACATTTAACTTAAGAAGGAAGTGGATTAAATAAATTTTGTTATGAGATTTTCACAATGTGTCTTGAGCTGTTATAATACCCAGCTTAAGCATTTCTGCCCTAAACCCTACTCAAGTCATTTCTGAGGCTCAGGGTGACTTAGTGATGATGTGATGCTTTTATTTCTGACATCTCCACCTTGCACAGGACTGAGAAGAATGGCAGGGATTGTAGGAGGGAAGAGTTTGGCTGTCAGATGTTCCAGCTCTGTTCCCTAACCAGTTAAGCGGGCCACTAATCCCTGCTTTATCCCTTCCTCGTGAGATAAGGGTGAGGGAGGCTTTGGACAGGATAAAACGTGAACAAGTTATTAGGGATCAGCATCATATGGGTGGGCTCCGGTCCTTGCTTTCATCCTGTGGCTGTTACTTCACTTAACAGCTGAACACTTGACCAGGTTGCACACTGCTCAAAGGGTTTCAGCTGAGGGGGCAAATGGCTGAAGTCCAGTCTTCGCTGCAATACCAAGCCATGTGCCCTTAGGGTTGTGTACGCTGTGGGGTGGAGGGGGTCACATTCTCTGATTCATACGAAAGACTAGTCTGGTGGTGGCACTGGCTAGGACCCCTCAGGCTGGTCTCAGAGTATAGCCTGGTCACTTAGAAGACCACACTTTCTGAATCCCTTCAGGAAAGAGTACCCACTTGCCACTGCCCTGAACTACAGCCCTGCCGCTGGTCCCCGGTGCCCCTCCTCTATTGTTCATTCATCATTATATTCGTTAATGGACCTGAACCTGGTTGACAGTCTCTGCCTTTGAGCCCTGACTGCTCAAGATCAACTCCCAGAGAGCTTCCTCTACCTCTGACCTTCATTTCCTCCAGCCTGAGGCCTGGTCCTGGCACCAAGTATCTTATCCTTGAGTGGGTGGATCTATGTTTCTCCAACCCTGACTACTACGAAGAGCTACTCTTGGGAGTCTCTCACTCATAGTCTCAACTATCTCTCTCTCTCTCTGCCACCTTTTGTCTTTCCCCCAAAATGCTTGAGTAGGCAGGGCCTGGGGCTGCTCTCTCCACCTTCAAAAGGCCTGACTGTGTCACCTCATGATGTCAAGTGTGCCTGTACTTCAGAAGATATGCTTTGGGGCTGCTGCCTGCAGCCGGAGCAGAAGCCCTCTCTACCTAGGCAGTGTGCCCAGTTCCCTGAGTGGCTGGTGGGGAGAGGGTACAAATCCCCAGTGAGCTATTCAGATATTTCCCTTTGCCTTAAATGCCTAGATTCCTCCTGGTGACTTCAGAGGGGCAGGGAATAGTTGGTAGAAGACAGGGCTTGGGGGTTTAAAACTCAGTGCCTCAGCCACTTAACTGCCTTGGGAGTCGCCACCTATCACCCATCATATCAGTCTGTCTAAAACCAGTCTCCAGAGTCAGTCCAACACCATCCCCACTCCCAGCTGCTCCTGGACTTAGGCAAGATCAGAGGCCAGGGAGACGAGGGAGGAGACAACCAAGGACACAGAGAAGTTTCCCTGCAGTGCTTTAGGTGCTAATAAAACAAAAAGAAAATTAACCCAGATTCACTGTCTAATTGCTGATCTTATTAGAGCCTGATTACATAATCTAGATTGGTTTACATATTCTCTTAACCTGTTTTTTAAATTGGTGATAATAGGCCTTGAGAGCCTCATGTTGTACTCAAGCATCTGGTGGGGGTAGGTAGGCTGAGCCAATTTATTGTGAGCATAAATCTGGGAGAACCAGAGGTCTCTGTACAATGAGAAGTTGTTACTAACAGTTGTTGCCTTGTGTTATGGGATTTGCAATCAGGATTGATCAGCATTTCAATAAAGGGCCGCTGAATTACCAGGTGCCACAGTGCTGATAGAATCATTGGGTTTGGGTTCTCTGGGGGAGTGCTTTAGCTTCCATGGGCTGCCAAGACTAGTTGGAGAAAGTTAGGAAGGGAAAACTCTATTTTTTAACAGACTAATTTGGGTGGTAATTTTCGTGCATTGATCTGCCCCTGGGGTCCTAGGTCCTACCTTCACTGCTCCCACTGTGCAGATAGGAGGGTCCAGGCCCCAAAGGTGACCTGCATGAGAAAGCCACATTAGAGCCATATAAACAACAGGCAGGGTTAGCATGACAGGGAGCAGCCATGGCCTCTAGCCTGGGGGCTGTATGACTAAAGAGAAGTTTCTCATCAGTCCACACAGTGCCCCTGGTGGCGGGGAGGAGTTATTGGAGCATTTCCTCCAAGTCCCTCAGGAAGCCTGGGGTGGTGGCATCTCTCTTCTTCATATTCTCGGGGCTGGAACAGACAGCTTAGCAGTTGACAGTGATCTGTCACTGTTATAATGGCTAGCTTTGCTGTTTTAGGCAAAAACATTTAAAAGTCTATCTAGCTTTTCTTTGATTTCCTGATAAAACAGAACAGCTCCTTGTCTACTGGCAATGTCTTTCTGCAATTTCAGTTTTCTGTATTCTCTGGTTCTTGTCCATTTACCTGGGAATTGGTGTTTCATTTGGTCACTGCTAGCAGTTTGTCTGGCTTTTTGAACCTGAAATAATTTTTTTCTGCCTGGGAAAGAAATGTCAATATATCTGGAAAAAATTTTTTCTAGATTCAGAAGACAAACTGATTTTTATGATTCAGATATTATGTACTTTTTTTTGCCTTGCCCATTTTTAGTTTCTCTTTAGAAGAAATATAGAAATAGCTATCTGCTTATGTCTGTCTGAGAGAAGGACAGAACTATGTAGTTTCATGAAACTTCATTTATTTTTGGGTTTTTTTTTTTTTTTTGAGTTGGCGTCTCACTCCGTCGCCCAGACTGGAGTGCAGTGGCCGCTTCCGGCCACCGCAGCTTCGACCTGCTGGGCTCCGGCGATCCTTCCGCCTCCGCCTTCCAAGTAGCTGGAACCGCAGGCGCGCGCTACCATGCCCGGCTGATTTTTTTGAGTTATTGTAGAGATGAGGTTTCGCCTGCCCAGGCGGGTCTCAAACCCGTGGGCTCAGGCAATCCACTCACCTCAGCCTCCCAAGGCGTGGGATTACAGGCTGAGCCACCGAGCCCGGCGAAACTTCATTTATAATCTCCAATAGACTCAGAAAGAGAGAGAAAGAGAATCACACATACACTTAAGTGTGCTTCCTGACTCATGTGCTCTTCAAAATTATATATATATATATATATATATCATATGCTTTTGAATCCATGAATTGCAGATCTCAAATCCTCTTCAACAAGGAGTGACAAGACAGCCTCTAGGAGAAGCCTCACTGTGAGCGTTTCAAGGATAATGGGGTTGTCTCAACTGAGTGGAGTCCTTAATATTAATTTTCTTTGCTTTATTTTTTGAGGCATTAAAAAACTTGTTTTGCCTAATATATTAGCATTCATTTCTAGGCTTTGGAAACTAATCCTTTTTTGAAAGGAGAGTTTTAAATTTGAAATATGAGGCCTGTATAGTAGTGCCTTGAAATCATTAACTGTCCCTTCAATATTAATTGCAGGTATATCCATCATGTGGAACTTGTTTGTCATTAACGTGAGGGGGATGCAAAAGCTAAAGCTCCCGGAACCCCTGCAGGGGTAATGTTGTCACTCAAAACTTCGTTCTGGAATCGATCTGACCTCAGAAACAGGCTGTGCCTATTGACAAAATGACAGTTCGTAGTTTTAACAAAGCTGAAGAGTAGCACTTTTAGCAAATGGAAGGGAAGCTGGTCTGTGGATGAACCTGCTGGGCAGTTTTGACTCTGAGCAAAGTTTCCATGAATGAGTCTGATGAAGCAGAGGAATCAAAGGGCAGGGCAACTTGGAAGCCATGTTGAATTCGATGTTTCTGCCAAATATATAGTTTATTTGCAATCCAGTCACCTGCCATAGGCTTGGGCTGCTTGGACAAGACGGTATTTGTGCCTGTTCAGGTCTCTGGCTACAGGAATATTAATCTACATGTATACTATGCATGGATTTTTGAATTTTTATACGGCCTTCTCCTCCCACCAACAGCTTCTGTGACTTGTTTCTTTTTTTTTTTTGAGTTGGAGTCTCACTCTGTCGCCCAGGCTGGAGTGCAGTGGCACTCTCCCAGCCACTGCAGCCTTGACCTGCTGGGCTCCGGCGATCCTTCCGCCTCAGCCTTCCAAGTAGCTGGAACTACAGGTGTGTGCTACCACACCTGGCTAATTTTTTAATTTATTGTAGAGATGAGGTCTCGCCAAGTTGCCCAGGCGGGTCCTGAACCCGCAGGCTCAGGCAATCCACTCACCTCAGCCTCTCAAGGCGCGGGATTACAGGCTGAGCCACCAAGCCTGGTTGTGACTTGCTTCTTATGTGAATATTGACTTCAGTGCTATTGATTCCCTGCTGGGGCTAGTGGCTTTTCACTTATTTTGGCTCTTATTCAGCTATTTTGCCTGTTAAATTCTAATCTGGGTCTAAAACATTTTCCAATAAAGGCAGAGTTTGAGGATCATCTAGTTGGAAGCTAGGCCCATGACAGGCCCATGGGGTGTTTCCAGTGCACGCCCCAAGGAGCAACTGCCCTCACTCTGGAAGCCTTTCTGTTTATGGCAGGGTGGGCTGGCAGTAAGCATCTCTTTTTAAAATCAGGTTTTTGTTTCTGACTTATGCACCTCTGGTTTCTTACAGATGTCATGCTCCTGGTACAGATGGGGGAAGAAGGCCAGATATGAGTCCTCATTCTTGAAAACAAACTGCCTTGACTCCGCTGTTGCTAAAATTTCCCCCTCTCCAATTCCTAGTCCATCCCTTTGACAGGCCAGGTAATTTTCTATGGTGCGGCAGACCAGGTATGGGAATTTCCAATTCACTTTACTCTTCAATAAATTCAATCCAACAAACACTTATTGAGTGCTGACTCTGTACAATTACCATGGAAACCCAAGTGGAATCTTTAAAATACTCCGAGGGAATTGTTCAGGGTTACCACATCCCATCGACTGACTCTTCAGTGAGCAGGAAGGGTGCGTCTTAGTCCGGTCCATGCTTGCTTGCATGTGTGCGTTCAACACAAGCAGCAGAAAGAGGGGAACAGATGGAAGAAAAGCTGTAAGGCCGGTGATATGGCTTTTGTCCTGGGTAGTGGAATACTGGACTCCCAGGGAAAAAGGGTGAGCAGCCAGAGCTTTGATTTCTATTGGAGCAAAGAGCTGAGTTTAGTTACAGCTGCCTTTGCTTGATGGTGACATCGCCCACACATTCTGTATGAGGGCAAGACCTACAAAGGGATGGATTGGTGCCTAGTGACAGCCTTGTCTACAGCACCTTGCAGCACAGCGGGGGCTGTGGGTTTCAGAAGATGAAAGCCATGATTATGTGAGGCACTCATCACACAGTGGGAGCTGGGCTCATCCCTGGCAGGGCTAGAGATCACAGACTCATTGTCCTGACTGGGGTCTAAGGGGAACAAGAAGACCCCATGCTGCTTGCTCTCAAGTAATACAGTAGTTTCAAATGTGCTTAAAAAGGTTACACTTTAGGGCTGCGTGCAGCGGTTCATGCCTATAATCTCATCACTTTGGGAGGTCAAGGCAGGAGGATCATTTGAGGTCAGGAGTTTGAGACCAGCCTGGGCAACATAGTGAGACCCAGTCTCTCTCTACATGCACACACACACACACACACACACACACACACACACACACACACATACACACACACACTAGCTAGGCATGGTGATGTATGCCTGTAATCCCAGCTACTTGGGAGGCTGAGGTAGGAAACTCTCTTGAGCCCAGGAGTTGAGGCTGCAGTGAACTATGACAGCATTACTACACTCTAGCCTGCGTAACAGAGACAAAGCAAAGACCCTGTCTCTCTCTAAAAAAAAAAAAAATTCAACTTGGAAAAAGGTAAGATTAATTCTGACATTTAAGATCATTGTAATGGTCATAAATCTTTGGGTTGCAAAGGACTCAAATCAAACTGGCTTAAACCATGAAGGAAATTTGCTGGCTCAGGTAACAGAAAAGTCCAGATGTAAGTTCATGTAAGAATTAACCCATTAACTGAATGATGTCACCAAGAACACAGTTTCCTTAGCTGGGCCCATGCTGGCTGTCAGCCATTCCTGGGTCTGCAGGCTTTCTCCTCTATGTCTGGCAAAAAGTATAAACTTTCATGTCTCAAGTTTCAACTTTTCCAACAGTCCTTGAGACTCACCCTGATTGGACTGGCTTGGGTCACATGACTCTCCTGAGACAATCACTGGTGGACAGAAGGTACTCATAAGCTCTATCTCTGGGGTACAGTCAACTCATGGGGAACCAAATGGAAATGAGGAAATGTTGAGGGGGGTTCAAGAAGGTAGACAATAATGTTCATCACAATTTCACAAAGGACATGACTGAATTTACCCATATCTTTGCTATATTTGTATACAGATAATTATAATAATGACTTAGATTCATAAATGTCAGCAGCTGCCATTTATTTGAGAATTTGCTGTTAGATCTCAGAGAAGACAGTATGTTAATCACTTCACATGAATTGCATTATTTAATCCTTACATAAACCCCTGAGATGGTTATCATTCATCATCATCAATCTTTTTGTACAAGTAGAGATACCAAGGGACAGAGAAGTGATGTGACTTGCCCGGAGTCACAAAGACATCAATGTGGGCCACATAGTGAGACCTCGTCTCTACAAAAAATTTAAAAAAAATTAGCTGGGCATGGTGGCACATACCTCTAGTCCCAGCTACGTGGGATGCTGAGGCAGAGGGATTGCTGGAGCCCAGGAGATAGAGGCTGTGGTGAGCCATGATGGTGCCACTGCACTCCAGCCTGGGCGACAGCATGAGACTCCTACTCAAAAAAATAAAAATAAACAAAAACAAAGACAGTTAGTAGTACAACTGATATTTCAACCCTAGGTCTGTGACTCCAAAGTTCATGCCTTTAAAAACACCATACCAGAATCACCGTGTTATATATATTGCAGGGTAACAATATTGCAGTCCAACCAAGGGTTCTTGTTTTTCTTGAGAAGTGCTCTCCAAGTGTTCTTGTCATTAACCTGCCCTAAGACCTTGAGTCTTTGCCTTCCCCTGACCCTCAGTCACCTCACTTATAAAATAAGAGCTTGGAGTATGTGGTCTCTCAGGTCTTTTCTACCTCAGACACCCAGGACTCTCTAAGTCTGAGCTGTACTTAGATTTTTTTGCTCCTGTGAGGTGGGAGGGATTTTTCCCCCCCTGGTATATTTCTTCCTGGGAGAAGTGATTCCTTTAGTAGGCTCTTGTTTTTCCCCTAAATGAAAGAAGTATTCAAATATTTTCTTTCCTATTCTCATGGAATCTGAAAGCAGCAAACAAATCATGCCTGAGGAAGACTTTCTGGTGGAATGATGGTAAATCTGTCTGAGATATGTCACCTTTCAGCCTATGGACTTTGATCTACTCCACTGTGCTCATTCCTGTCATTTAGGAAGGCACTCTGCCTGAACACTGCCCACCCTGCTGTGTACATTGTTCCTTCAGGGACATGACAGAGCCCACATGGGCCTCTAATTCATAGACTCAGATGGAAGCGCTAACCCCCCTCCCATCCCCTTGATCTCCAGAGAAGGGAAGAATTTTATTTTCAGTGACTTGTTGTGCCTTTTATCTGGTTTTGCTACCACGGCAACCTTTCTGCTGCTGTCTCCTAAGAGCTACCCCTTTAAGGGCTGAGAGATCTCATCATCTAGTCATGCAGGTACCTACTTATGTTAGTCAATTGCTCTGTATGTACCAACTCTGTATTACTGCTGAAAGAATGCCCAGTGGCGGTTACATCTGAGATTTTACTTCCTCCAGTTGTGTAGGTTTCTCTGTTACCAACCTTGAAAATAGCTTTTATTTCCTTATATATCATCTTCCTTTTAATTTGAGGGACATCGATTTTTCTTCTCTTTGTATATGTCTGCCTTGGAGCTGTGAATGGCTATGCTCAGCCAGTGTCCATGATGCTGTCAGGGATTTGGGAAACTGGGGTTTGGGGGCATGAGATGACACTTCTTATGGTGGCTGGGTGTGTCCAACCCTAATGTCTGTCTACTCAGCACACTCCACAGGGTGGCCCTGCTTGTTCCTTGGTATCAGATAAGCCAACCATCAGGATGACTGACTAGGTCTATGTTTAAATTAATGAGCTGCTTTGTCACCATGTAAACACACCAAAGGTGAGAGGGTGTGGGTGTCCACAGCACAAGAAGGCCATGTGGGAAAATGTCAGGTTCATATTTTCTTCTGTGGAGTTGACAAGCCGAAGTTCATGCAATTGGTCCTTCATGATGTGGGGCTATTTGTCATGGGGAGGTGATGGCTCTAGGGGATGAAGAGTGACGGAGTCTTCCAAAGATGAGAAAAGCCAACGCTGTGTTATGAAGCATGGCTCTAAATGTCTTCTTAAAGACACAAGCGTCTCCCAAAACACGTCTTACACCTGCCCCAGTCATGAGGGCTCCAGATAGCAGTCATGCTGACTCCTCGAGCCATTCTGAGTTAGCTTTGTAAAGAGTGGCTCTGGATGGAGGCAGTGCCTGAGGCCCCAGCACAGAGCAGAGAGTGTGGATGCCTGAGTTTTGTTGTGACAACCCTGAGCCTCAGCTTTGCCACCTGGCAGGGGAGGGCTCTGTGGCCTTTTAGGAATTTCTGGCTTTTTGCTGTCTAGTCTGTGATGTGGCGGTGCTATTGGTGTTCAATCCTGGCACTCTTCTTGTCAGTACTCCCATTCCCTGCTGCTCTGGGTGGTAGCTGCTCACAGGCCACAGTTTTCTAGGAACAGGAGTGACCTTGCCCAAAAAAGTTTTGCCATCTTCTCTACCTCTGGGTTGGGGAGACAGTCCATAGCCAATGACTGGCTAACAAAGGGGTGCAAAAGTCCAGACCACTTGCCTCAAGGTGAGACTGACTTTGTGGGGTAGTTTGTGCTTCTGAGCATGCTGCAATATCAGGCTGAAGCCAGACACTAGCTGTGACCCCATCCTTGTTTTACTCATCTGTTCCTCTTCCCTTTCTCCTGAGAATATTTGCTCAATAAATCACAAGAACCCAAATCCTGTCTTAGGTTCTGCTTTTAGGGAATCTGACCTAAGATATATGGACACCATCAATCAAGATTGTGCCATCAGCATAGGAGTGTCTGGAAACCTGTTAACTGATGGTGGTGGTAGTGGAAATTGTCTTCTATTTATACCAGACCTTTTTTTTTTGGCCTCCTTTGGGAGGCTGAGGCGAGTGGATTGCCTGAGCCCGTGGGTTCGAGACCCACCTGGGTAATTTGGCGAGACCTCGTCTCTACAATAAAATAAAAAATTAGCTGGGTGTGGTAGCATTACTCTCTTTTGGCCTTCTTTGCTGTCTCATATGCCTGCAATATACCCATATACCCATCCATTCATCCATCCATCAACCCTTCTATCTGTCCACCCACCCGCCCATCCATCCATCCATTCATCCATCCATTCATCCATCCGTCCATTCAGAGAATGATTTAAACCCTCATGTATGATAGAAATATTAGGATTCAAATTCTGCCCAGATGGAGACTGCGAAGGACTGCCTAACTCTTCTAGGCTGGGCAATGGAAGAGTGGGTGCCTTTGCTTCCAGCCAAGAACACCCATCCAGAAGTGGGAGATGCCTTGTGGATCTAGCACCAGCACACCTTTATTCCATTCTCTGCCACTTAACGAGCTTATTTTTTAGAGCTTATTTTTTAGAGGCTCATCACCTGGCCCTGGCCACTGGCAGAAGCAGAAGAGGGAGTGTTTTCCACTTATAAATGGTGTAGAAAAAATCGAGGAGAATTATCTGGCTGCTGCGTGAGTGCTTTATTGATTACAGAGCGCCAATCAAATTAGCTGTCAGAAGAGAATGCAGATGGCACCATGTGGAATGGATTTTCTATGTTCCCTAATTGCGTTATTTCAATCAGCAGGTGAACACTGCCTGGCCTGCGATGGGGCTTGGGGTGGGGAGTAAGGCCGGGTTGGCACACACTGTCTGGGCCAAGCTGAGGATATGGGCTTGAGCATCCTAAGTATTTTAGTTTATTTTTTATTGTTTATTTTTTTGAGTTGGAGTCTCACTCTGTCACCCAGACTGGAGTGCAGTGGCTGCTCCCGGCCACCACAGCCTCGACCCGCTGAGCTCTGGCAATCCTTCCGCCTCAGCCTTCCAAGTAGCTGGAACTACAGGCGTGCGCTACCACACCCGGCTAATTTTTTATTTTATTGTAGAGACGAGGTCTCGCCAAGTTACCCAGGTGGGTCTCGAACCCACGGGCTCAGGCAATCCACTCGCCTCAGCCTCCCAAAGTGCTGGAATTACAGGCTGAGCCACCGAGCCCGGTGTCATAAGTATTTTAATATCAAGATTGAGGCATTAACAAAATGGATCTGAATTGCTTTGTAGACTAGATGCAAGGCAGGGGCCAGATTCCAGTTATGTGCTTAGAGAGGAGAATGTCTCCCTACCCTTAGAGTTTGTGTGTCAATCCAGATATAAGGAATGGAAACAACTCTCTTCCACCTTTTTGAAGGTGGCATTTTTTTTTAGTGCCTAAGGGCTTCTGTTCTGGTCCTAATCTCAGTTTCCCTCCTTGTTAGCTGAGAGCTCTTTGACAGGCTACTTAACCTCTCTGAGCCTCAGTTTCCTCAATTGTAAAGTGGGGCTAATAACTGTACCTTCCTCACAGAAGGAAGGTATTGTTGTGAAGGCAAAAGGAGTCTGTGTATGAAAGGAGATTGTGTATACAGTGTTTAGGACAGTGCCTGGCATGTGGCCAGTGCTCAGTGAACAAGAGCTCTTCCTTCTGAGGGTCTTTCATATGGTCACCTGAAAACTTAGGCTCCCAGGTTAGATTATGGGATGGCTGGTTTAATGACAGAGAAGGGCCCACATGCATGATTTCTGCTCTGCTCAGAAATTCTCCTGTCAGCGTGGATGAAGTTTGGATCTGACTCTTCCTCTGATTGGGCAAGGTAAACACAGAGATCTTCCCAAAGACCTAGCTGGGTGGAGCCTTGATTCTCTGCTGGTGGTAGGTTTGGTTTCGTTCCTCGTTGGCCATGCACTATTGGTACCTACTGACAGGTTCACTCCCATGGTAGCACAAGGCCAACTCAATCACAAAACCCTTAACATTAAAAAAAAAACCCCAAAAAACAAAGCTTTCATTGATTTGAGGGTTCATTGGTTTGAAAGCCCTCATTGGTTTCTTTAGCTCTGTGTGGCAGATTTTTAGATTATCTGTGCAGTTTGAGATTATTAGTGGCTCTCCCTCTGGGTTGGGGTGTTCTGTGTAATGGAGAGTTGAGTCTAGCAAGAGTTTGGATGTGGTACTCAGTGAAAAGATCACAGGTGCCTTGTAGGCAGCTGTGCAGCCATCCCGTTGCCTGGCAGCTATGACCTCTGAGGGGGCACAGTTGCCTCCATGGTGGGTGGCACAGGTTCAGGGTAATGGATCAATGAACTTCAACCTAGGGAGGCACGTGGCAGCAACCTTTCTCTGCATTGGGCATGCTGTAGCCTCTGAGTGAGGACCCTTCACAAAATTCTGAGTGGAAAGAACTGGGCAGGAGTGAAGAGGCAGGGTGGGTAAGATCTGTGGGGCTCCAGCCTAGATTCTATTGCCTTGTTGAAGTAAAAGCCCCATGTATTAGTAGCCGTGGGCCCGGGGTGGCATCCATGACTCCTGCATACCATGTTTGCAGCTCTGGGGTATGTTGGGATGTCCATGTTGTGGTCATTGGCTTCTGTCATAAAAGCATCCTTTCTTTGGTCACCAAGTCCCAACTGATAATTTTCTCCTTTCTTGGACAAGTGCATTACCTCCCCCAGAGGAGGTGGCAGGAAGGGGTAGCCATCGACAGCATAAAGGCTGACTTGCTGCTTTGAGAAGCCACATAAGTTCTTTGAGTCACAAGAACAGCTACTCTCATGTCCACTGCCATGGCCAAGCAGAGTGGTAAAGACAGAGGAGGGAATTGGGAGCCTGCTCAAGTTTACAGACTCATTCACATGATCCATCCTCAGGCACTAAGGTCACAAACGTAGCCTTGCCCAGACCTGCCAGGTCACAAGTTGTGAGAGAAGAGGCTCAGCTGACATCCTCTTGCATACCCTTTACAGGTGGAGACTGAGGTATGGGATACGAAACACTCTTGTAAGAAAACATACACATGAGCAAGCAAACCCCAGTATGTTCACATTTCGGAGGACTGAGCTCTTTAGAGAGAAGACTCCACTCCAAGGAAATCAAATTAAGAAGCCTGTAATCCGATAAGTCTCTGTGCTCTGGGACTGCCTATGGTTAAGGACAGAGAGTGAGGTTGGGAGGTAGAAGCCCAGCGACTCTTTATGTCTGGCTTGGCAGGAGCCATGGATGAGGCAGCCTGGCCGGGATGCTGACAGAAGCGTTCTACTCAGTGAATTGGAGACAGGGTGAGCTCTTCCTGAGGGCTACATGATCACTCTGAGCCTGGAGAAATGTAGACCCTGTCGAGGAAGGCCCCAAGGGTGTGCTCAGCCTCCACTTCCTGTGCACAGTAAACTGCCCACATGCTTTGTGGGCATATCTCTAGCATGAGAATGCTGACTTCTCCCACAGTCAGCCTCTCTTTGGATCCATGATTAACACTGATGAGGCTGGAGTCCATCGCCAAATCTGTCTCCCACTGCTCCTGGGGAGCCATGCTGCAGGTTGGACACCAGCAGGTTGTGGATGCAGTTAAAGCGCTGGTCAGCAGGACCAGGAGGAGCCAGTGCCTTGACTCTACTTATCTCATGTCCATTCCCTCCTTTCCTTCTTCACCACAGGCCTCTGGTTCACAGACTCCTGGCATCTCCTGTCTGTGACTCATTGTTCATCCTGCTAGGTGGCAAAAAGGGTCACAAGTCATGTATGACTAATAATTAAAGCGCCAATGTTTCAAAATAGTTTACTTTTCCCCAGATTAGCAGGTTCAATATCGTTGCTTTAAACCTCACTTTCCTTCTGCTATTGTTTTGATGGAAAATGAGATGACATTCCAGGAAGAGCTTAGGGAATAGCATGTGACCTGCTAGCCTCTCTTGTCTTTTTCAGAGCCTGTGGTCCAAAAATGCCCATAGGAGTGGGTTGTGCACGTGAACTGGAATTAAAGTAATAACTGGTATCCTGGTCTTTAAAACAACCTCTAAGAGGCCTTCTTGCTGGCAGTCTTGCCTTTTCCAATTGAATCCTTCCTCCTGATTGTGGACAGAAAGATTTTTCCGGAATACAACTGAGCATGTCCTTCATGGTTTCCCTTTCCCAAAGAACAAAACCCACACTCCTTGGAAGACTCCTTGGCATGGTGTACAAGGCCCTGCATAGTTGGTTCCTGGTCCTCTCCCACCCTAAGAACAGCGTAATCCTTCCTCCTTGTCACCTGATAGCATTAAGGTCAGGGATGGTCAAGTGAAAGTAACAAACCATTCTACCTACTGTGGTCTTTCTTTGTATTTCCAGCATCAGAGATGGAGACTTGTCCTACAGAGTCAGAAAATTGGTGATGGAGAATACTACTAGCTTTCCTGATTTTACCATAATTTGGCTTTGTTTTCTCTCTTCCTCTTTCAGGAGAATTGAAGCACTAGTGCAGGTCTTCAGGAAAAATATCTCCCTGATGCTTGGGAAGTATTAAAATCCAGGCTTATTGGATTACAAACTGAGGGGTCATACCAATAATGAAGATGTGGGGTCCCTCTTCAATTTGTAGGGGAGTCCCACATTGCTTGTGAGAAAATAGACCCACCCCGGGAGGCTGGTAAATATTTTTCTACTGCTGCATTGCAAAAAAATCCTCAGACCCTTGTTAATAGACTCTGATTCAGAAGCAGGCAGGGAGCAGCAGTGATTAAAAATGGCAAAGTTTATCTAGGGAAGGGCATGTATTTTGGTGAAGTAAGTGATAAGAAAAGCCAGCACAGAATGATTGTGACCTTTTCTCTCTAAGCTCATGTCGATTGTGGAGTGGGGTAGGCTTGGGGTGCTTCTGGGCCTTGAGGAAACTCCTTTCTGATGGATGTTTGTGAAGAGGGGCTTACCTTTAACACTGTGAGGCCTGTCGGGAGAACATAAGGAGCCTCCTCTGACAGCCCCATGGGGCCCCCTGTTCTTTGAGTTCCTGCATTGCACAGCCCCTGTCCACTCTCACCAGTTTACCTATGATGGTGAAAGCGTACACTCAAGATGCTTCCCTTGAATGCAAAGGAGTCAGGGAGGGAAAAGATGACAGACACGAAGGGCAGAGAGTGGAGATATGACATACAGATAACCGGGATCTGACATGCGGATGACTGGGGCTCTTGGAGAAGAGAGCAGAGCTGATGAAATAGAAGAAACCAAGCTATTATAGAGGAAAACATTGGGCTGAGAAATGACACATGTATGCAAGGCTCCCCATGCTGCAGGCAAGATAAGTGAGATGAGATCGACATCTAGCTTAGCCTGGTAGCCTTTGAAAAAAATTGTTATGAAAAATTTCACACATACACAGATGTAGAGAGTTAGTGCAGTGACTCCACCTCCCATGTGCCTGTCACCTGGATTTTGTGCCATCAAAATTTTGCCACACTTGCTTCATCCATTCCCTTGTCTTCTCTCACTCTTTTTCTTATTTCCTTTTGTTTCTCTTCTTTTAATTTTTTCTGAAGCATTTTAAAGCAAATCTTCACTATCATATACTATATACTTAGTATATATCTCTAAAAATGTGGGCATTTTCTTATATAGTTGCAATACTATTATTGTAATAAAATTAACAATGATCATTGGTATTGTCTAACGCATCTCCAAATACAATTTCCTTGAATGTTTATAAAATGCCTTTGCACTTGGTTTGTCTTAGTCATTATTCAAACAAAGTCCATATGTTACATTGTTTGCTCTGGTGGTTTTAAGATATGTCCTCAAAGTTCTTGACATTCTTCCCTTCAAAAGATAGAGACTAATTCTCCTCCCCTTGTATGTGAGCTGAATTTAGTGACTTGCTTTTAACAAAGAATAAGGCAGAAGTAATGACATATGACTTCCAAGGCTGGGCCATTGAAGACATTCTGTCTTCTACCTTATACTTTCTTGGAGAGTTTTTTTGTGGGGAAAGCTGGTTGCCATATCATAAGGACACTCAAGAAAACTGTGGAAATGTCTACATGGGGGAGGCACTGAGGCCTCTTGACAACAACCAGTATTGACTCACCAGCCATGGGAGTGAGCCCACGTGGATGAGAACCCAAGCCCTGGTCAGATGAGTCCATGGCTCTAGCTCACATCATGACTGCAGTTTCATGAGAGGTTCAAGTCACAATGTCCCAGCTAGTCCGTTTCTGAATTCCTGATCCAAAGAATTGTGAGATAATAAATGCTTATTGTTGTTTGTAGCCACTACTTTTTTGGGAGTAGTTTGTTATGCAGTGATAGATAACTAATGGAGATATATATATATATATATATATATATATATATTTTGAGTTGGAGTCTCACCCTGTCACCCAGACTGGAGTGCAGTGGCTGCTCCTGGCCACCGCAGCCTCGACCTGCTGGGCTCCGGCGATCCTTCCGCCTCAGCCTTCCACGTAGCTGGAACTACAGGCGCGTACTACCATGGCCAGCTAATTTTTTGATTTATTGTAGAGATGAGGTCTCGCTTGCCCAGGCGGGTCTCGAACCCGCGGGCTCAGGCAATCCACTCACCTCAGCCTCCCAAAGGCGCGGGATTACAGGCTGAGCCACCGAGCCCGGTTATGGAGATATTTTTTAAAAGTCTGTTTTAATCTAGAGCACTCTTTCCTTTTATTTATTTTTTATGCTATAGAAATGAAGCCAGTTTATGCATTTAACTTGCTCTTCTGTCCTCTGCATTGCCTACAAATGGCAGTTAGCTTCAGAACCTTGATTTGGGCTCAATAGTTTTTGGCCAGAATACTTCATAGGTGATGTTTTGTGCATACAATTATGAACATCAGGATGTATCCAGTGTCTATGTGTATTATGTATAGTAGTGTTAACATTGACCAGTGGGCTTAGGTAGTCAAGAAACATTTTTTAATTTCAAGGACAGAGTGAAAAAATCCTACATGTAAGCATGTTGTTGGAAAAACCAGATTACTCACCATGGGGCACAGTGAGAATCTAAGAGTGTTATAACCAAAGAAGTTGATTTTTATATGTGAGTGAAGACAACAGAATGACTGATTCTTATATACAAAAGTTCAGAAATATACTTCTTGGGGGAAAAATACCTTGAGAATATTTGTTACTTCAACAAATATCTGAGAACCTCCCCCACCCTCCGCCTCCCCTCCTGCACACCCAGGTACAATGCTAGGTAGTGACTAGGACTCCAACTGTCCAAGAAGGAATGTTACAAGGACTTGAGCATAGAGACACCATGTATGGCATGAAGGGCCAGGTGTGAGTCTGAACCAGTGACACACGATGAGAAGTTAGAGCCATCATCATCAGTCTTCCTGAATGCAGTCTGGGTCTGATTGTTATTCTGAACCAGTCAGGTGGCCCCCTCCTCCAGGGGAATCTGATTGGAGGTGGGAAGGGAGAGCTCAGTAACCCCCAGGCTATGGGCAGTGCTGGGCCTGGGCTAAATCCCTCCTGCCCAAGGGCCTGGAAACATGGGGCGGGGCAGGGGGGTGGGGAGTTGTAGTAGTAGGAAAGCACAGGGTCTGGAGCTGGCCAGGCAGCAGGAAGTAAGTGACTGATGTCAGTGGGCAAGGGGGGACCCAGGAGGAGGCTGTGCAAAGGGATGTGAGTGGTACTGGTGAGAGAGTATTATTTGCTGGGTGGAAATGCGGATGCTGAGCCTGCTGATGGATGGGCTTTCTGTAAGATACTCATCTGTTCCTGGATTTGGACTAGGGAAGTGAAGGGGAATTAAAGGGGCCACAGGGCAAATGGGACCCAGGGATGTGCAGGGAGCAATGGAGACAGCACCCAACAGCCCTCTGGTTCTGCCCAGTGTCTCTTCTGCTGGGTGTTCTAGGGTCCGTTGATTATGGAGTTACCTACAGGACAGGTCCAGCAGCAGGCAGTACACGGTCCAGGTTGGTGACCTCCACACACACCTTTTCTCCTTCTCACTCTTGTAAATAGGTCCAGGAAGGCACCAGGTGGTCACAGACTGCCTGACAGGTTTCCCTCTCCTCTGACTGGCATGGGGCTTGCATGGGAGTGGCACCTGGCTCTGACTGACCCCAGGGGATCCCACTAGTGGGACTGATACATCAGCTCCAAGTGCCCAGTGGGAAGCACATAGGTTGGTTGTGTATGAATCACTGGGCACCTTCCTTAACTAGAGGCTCAGGTGCTGCCTGAGCTGGACGTCTCCTGATCTCTGGGAAAAGGGGGCTAGAGAAACTTTCAAATAATTGGGATCTTAGAACAAGGAAGAAGGAGCATCAGTTTTAGAGATAATTAGAAAGTGCTTGTTTCTTTTGGCGCAAGTCTCTGACTAGATTTAAAGGAAAGCTGCCAGCACCCTCAGCAGACCATGTCTGTCCACCTCCTTTCTGGGCGAGCTGCCTCCTACACTTTTGAGGTGATGCTCTTCAACTCAGGGGCATCCCACTGCTGACCCCTCTGTCTTGCTTTATCTCTTTTCCCTTTGTGTTTATTGCTACTTTCAAGAGGGAGTATAAAGAAAACTGTGACCCCCTAACTCCTGTGGCAGTCTCACAGCAGATCAGGATCAGAGCAGCTCTCTCGTCCTTCACCCTAAAGTGCTCTAGTTGGGTCCAGAGTCTTTGTCTATCTTCTATCTCTTTTCTTCTCTCTGACATATCCAAGGTATTAAGGATCCCTTTCTCAGTTGTATTTCCCACTCTTTTTCTTTTGGTTTCATTTTCTGCCTTTTAAGTTCTACTGTGTTCTCTAATTGCTCCAGAAGCCAGACAGATGGGCTGGTTTCTTTAGCCAAGATGAAATTTTAAAACCATCTCAAAGTAAATGAGAGGCTCAGATGTGTCAGTTAACGTGCATGCCTCTCCTCGATGACTGGTTTGCCATCACAAGAACTTTCTGTTTTTAATAAGCCATCTGGGCCTGGCCATACTTCCCTCCAGAAGGCGTCTAGCAGCTTTGCTGGACTTGATGAAGGACACTGTTGGCCAGAAATGGCCAGCTGGGATGTGGATTCTGTAGACTTGTGTAGAATCAGGAGTGACTTGGGCTGGATAAGGCATGCCAGGTCATCCTGCTCAAGCCTCCCTTGTGCAGCTGTGGGACCCAAGACCTTGGAGGGCAATGATGCACCCAGGATCACAACAGCTGGGAATAAAAGCAAGAACTCCTGACCCCTGTCTTGTTTGTTCCCTTTCGCTCATATTATGGAGCCTGACACAAAGAAGGGGCTTAATAAGACATTGTTAGAAGAAAAATGGATGACTCATCTTTAAGAGAAATATGGAGAACCTTGAGGAGGGGGCATAGTTGAGAGACTAGTGCTTTTACTCTGTTTTGGAACTCTCTCGCTACTGCCCTAGAAATAAGAAATGGTAAAACTACATCTTCCCACATGACTTGGATATCCAGCTTCCATTTCATGTCCCAGGACCTCAGGCTGTCCATATAAGGGGAATTAAGTTCATAAAAGACTGCTTCAATCAGTTGGGCTAACCTCACATTAACTTCATATAGGCATGCATGATCAAAGCCAATTTACTAGTCAACTTACTGGTAAGTGGATAAGTGGTCTACCAGATGACCGGGTTGTCAAGTTGCAGTTTCCAAGGCCATGGTACTGCATTAATTGTCAGAAGGCTGTCAGTGAGCCCAGAATGAGAGCCAGGAATGTTGTTTGGTGTTCCCACTGAGCTCATCTCTTTTCTCCTGAGACTCTTTCTTCTAAAGTCCAGTGTCAGGATTTTCAGAGTCTGGTGTCTACCCTTCTGGATTGGAGAATGAGGAATGGGAAAAGGACAGAATTCTCTAGATATCTCCTTGCTTTCTGAATCATACAATCTTGAACCTTTCCATCTTTTTCTTCTTCCCTTCTCCCCTCATTTAGTAGGGTGCGTTGGTGGTGGGTAAATTTATCATTTAGTCTGTAGGTGGTAGAATATTGAGGTGGGAGGAATGAATGTTACCCAGAGATCTTGGGCTTGAAGTTGGATGCAGTAACTAGAAATGATTCTGGGTTGTTTCCTTTTGAGAAGAGATGAGATGGTAATACTGTGTTAGGTGGGGGGATTTTAAAAAGTATATGTGGGAACCTGAACAATTAACACTTGTTGGGTGCCAGTTGGATGATAGGCACTGCGCTAAAATTTTATGTGCATTATGTATTTATTCCTCCCATCAGTCCTTAATAGGGATATTATCCCTGTTTTACAATGAGGAAACACATAAAAACTCTCAAGGTCACTCATTGCTCAAGCCCTGGCTTCAAACCTTGATAGTCTGTCTCTTAATTTATATGGCTCTTAAGTTACATGACTGCCTGGATGTGTGTGTGTGTGTGTGTGTGTGTGTGTGTGTGTGTGTGTGTGTGTGTGTATGTGTATGTGTATGTGTATGTGTGTGTGTATTTGCATGTTTGTGAATCTACACATGCAGGTATTCATGCGCCAGGCAGCTAAGTGGTTATATGTGATGGAGATTTTTTATTTCAATTATTTTATTTGGCATCTCATTTTCTTTTTCTGGCAAGAGCACCCCTCTTGTCTTTTGGGGACCTTTCCTTACCTAATTCCAGAAACTGCTCCTTACAGCTTTAGCACATGGCTGAACTGGGCCCATCAGACACATTCCCCTAGACTTTGAATCTACATTGCAGTTGTCCCAAGGGCTGTTGTTCTCCATGGAGGTGGCCCATGAGCTCATGCCATCCAGGGCATGTTCCAGGGCAGTTCTTGGGTTGATTTTATTCCTAAGACCTGTCTTTCCCAAGACTTTTGACTCTCTGAGCTACCCTTTATCCTTCTGATACCTTCCTTTTTTATTTTTCTTTTCCTTTCTTCTTTTTTCTTTCTTTTCTCCTGCTCTTTCCTTCCTTTGTCCTTCCTGCTTTTCTTCTAAAAAATATTGCTCACAGTTAAAGAACACGATCTGATACTCTCTCCACCTCTTTTTTTGTCAGCAGTCCAGTCTGAGTACAGACCATTCCATCTCTAAGTCACATCCTACCATGTTGCAATTCTCAAGGGGAGATATCCTACATTAAGGACCATTGCATGCCATGCAGGCTGATTCCTGTTCTCTCTAACAAAGGAGTTTTCCTTCAAGGACCTAGGAATCATATCCTCTTTTCAGTTCCATCCTTTCAGTCCTATCTCTTGATTCTAGGAGGCATCTCTCTTAGGATACATGGAATCCTGCATCCAGTGATAACGTTGGAGGTACCATATTACCCCTGCATCTGGTTTCTAAATCACATGGTAGTGCGGGGCCCTCTGGGAAGGTTTTCTGGGGCTGCTGCCCTGGTTGAGGGTACACCGATTCCCAGACATTCTAGCTGCAGAGGCTCTGACTTGGATACCTGGAGGCTCTGACCCTGTATCAGGGAGAGTTTTGCTTCTGCAGGTTCTCCTCGTGAGGTCCTTGAACAGCTGGGCCATCTGGCTATGCGACAGTTGTTTGCGGAGCACTCCTGATCTGCCAAGTGCTAGTAGTGATTCCTCTTTTTATGCTCTTTTCTATCTCAAATGGCTACTCCTAGGCTTGGAAGAGTACAAGCCTGTCTAGTGATGAAGTGCAGCTCCCTTTAAATAGGTTGGAGGCATCTCCTCTGCAGGCCCTCTGCATGTTCTGGGTTGGTCTGGGCAGCTGCTACCCTCACCTTGGCCCTTCTCCACCTCTCCATTCTCTCCTATGCACAAAAGACCAGAAAAGTCTGGCTGGAAGTTGCTGATGCTCCTCTCCTCCCAGCCCTTCTTCACCAGACCCTCAGTTCCTGATGGGGTATCCGGGGGTGGCAACAGGTTCCCCCAGGCTGGTAACAGCCATAGTAGTGCTCTTGCCTCCCTAATGCTGCATCTTGGGATATTCTCCTGTTCCTGGCCTCCTCATTATCTCATGGTGATTTGTTCCAAGGGTTTATTTCATCTGTCTGAACTAGGATAGCCTCTGATTCACACTGAACTGCCCTTTGTACACAGGTGTGGAATGGTTCCAGGGCCCAGATTTGGGCAAAAAGTCGCTTTCCTGCTTTGCAATTTACTTCTTGGCCTTAGAAGCTAAGATATTGGCTGAGTCTTCACTTCTCTGTCCCTGAAGAGGCTTCTTGTCCTACCTCGATCTTGCAAGGTAACCTCTCAGTTACCTTTATAGCTAGCCTCATGTCACTCTTGGTGACTGCTCCCCAAGTGTTCCCAGTGAGAAGGTGGAGGTATTCAGGATGCACTTATTACATAGATCCAGCCCCAGAAAGATGACTGCTTCACTGATGGGAGAGGAGGTCATGGTGACTTTTTTTTTTTCTTTTTTCTTTTTTAGTTTAAACTAGTGTTCTGGTCTATCTGCTATGATTCCTTAACCCCCCAGGAAGTAGCCATCTCTATTTCAGCTTTCACTAGGATCAAACTAAATCTCCTTATAGTCATTAAAATGTCCTTTGTTGTTGCAAAGTTTGCTGCCTGTTGGAGTTTTTTCCATTTCATTTTCTGTCCTGCCACTTCTGAAAACTGATTGGTCTCTGAGTCCTTCATTTTCTCTTTGTCTGGGACATAGTTAGCTCTGGGTGTGGGATGTGGTTTGGACAATGTGAAGACATGATTGAGAATAAAGTGATGGTTTCCCACCTGGCTTTCGAATGCATAGTTAATACACCGACATGCCATGGTCTCCAATTTGCAGCTAGGGAATAATTCAAACATTAACATAGGAGGATCCAGACTTTGAAAAAATGACACTGCTTTTATATGAAACAGTGCTTTATCTAGCATGTGAAGTGGTGATATGCCTTTCTTAATTTCATTCAGCAAAGGAAGGGGGTAAAAAGAAAGAATTGTTCATACTGGCTTTATTTTCATTATTTGAAGTCTGATTGGTTTTACAAATGAAATTCCTTCATACTTTTTTAAAACAGGAGGCGCATTATTCAGCTGGGATCCTTTCCCTGCATGAGAGGTTCTATTTGAAGCCAACTGCCCTGCCCCTCTTGAATTTATCCCTTTGTTGTTTTCAGTGCACACAATACTAAAATATGTTAAACTCCACAACTGAAGGAAGTGCTCCCTAGAGCCACACACACACAGAACCCTTCTGTGCCTTATCTTGGCTCATGCATGGGGATAAAGGGAATTGGGAAAATTTGGGTGGCAGTAACATTTCCTGGAGGGGAGTGAGGATGGCTGAGCCATGGTGAGATGAAGTTCCCTATAAAGGACATGGATGGAGGGGGTGCCCTTTCTTATGGTTGGGGACCCACTAGCTTCAGGACCACCTTTGCAAAAGGAATGTTTTCAGGAATGATCAGTTGTGCTGTGCTTAGGGGTCAATGCCATCTCTAGATACCGAGTGTACTCGTGTCCAGCACAGCTAACTATTCTAGGGGTCTCAGTAAGGTCTTGCTATGTGGCATGGTGGAATTAGGTCATGCGACCAAATTTTAGCCTGGCCTCCCTCTTATATGTGTAGGTGAGGTGGGCTCAGGCCCAGAGGTCAGTCAGACACAGGGACACTGACTTGCTTATATGAGCATCAATTCCACATGGGGGAATAGGAGATGATGTTAGCTGTGCCTTGATATTTTCTCAGCTAATAGTGAGCAGAATCATTCAGCATTCTGGAGAAGATAAAAGTAATAAGGATGGGCTGATGACAACACTGTACTTAGCTGCCTTGATATGAACTTTGGGCTTCAGAATACAGACCAAGGGAGAGAGCTGATGGGGGCGGGGATTGTCCTTTAAAGTTTTAACTCAAGAATGACATAGGTGCTAGAATCAAAGAACTGAATACTGCATGTTTTCACTCATAAGCAGGCCCTGATCACTGGGCACAGAAGCACAAGGGTGGGAACGGCAGGTGCTGGATTCTACTAGGGGAGGAAGGGAGGGGGAGGGATGGGAGAGGTAGAACAATACACTGGGTACTCCACTATCGGGGGAGGGGGGCCCAAACCTCACCTGCATGCAACTTTTTTTATGTAGTAAATCCTCACGTGTACTCCACAGCTCTAAAATGTAATGAAATAAAATAATAAAATAAAAAGAATGACATAGGTACTAGCAAGATTCCTGATTCAGTCTTTGTGCTCTCGTTTTTCCCAAACTGGGTCTCCTTCATGTCAGCACATGGAAACTCACCCGATGCCCCACATAAGGTAACTTGCCCTTTCATGCGACTGACTGCAGTTTTGAAGTCATGAAGACAGCTTTGGTCTCACATACCCACAGTCCCTCTCTCCAATACTGCAAGGGTGCTATTAATAACAATCCCTTACATTGGTGTGGAACTTCTTCCTTCCCACATCTCCACAGCCATCATAGTGTTTTATTATCACCCTTCACATTCCTGCGAGTGTCCATGTGTGGTCCAGGCCAACGCACCCAGAGTTGAGAAGACTCCATCTGGTAACCCCAGGCTGTGAGCCAGGACTTGGTATAAGACAGGAGTGAGGGAGAGGCAGGACTTTGAAGTTTGATCATCTCTATGATGAACAATTTAAAAGTATGGCATGTGTATCTGAAAGATAATCCTTTCTTAAACAAAACAAATCACAGAACTGAGGAGTGGGTGGCTCCTGGAGACCACATCTCTGTGCAGAACAGTCATTTACTGACAGCATAACACTGCATCCTGGTAATAGACCATTTTCCTCATCACTGCACAGAACTAACCAACCTCCAACTTGCATCTAAGTTTTTATCTCTGGATCTTGTTTAAGCTTTTTTTTTCTGCCAAAGTCAACGCAGTGAAAAATTCACCACATTTCTAAATGCCCTCCTAAGATGGGATTCCAAATTTTATATGAAAACGAGAAGAACTGAGAATAGCTAAAACAATTTTTAAAAAGAACAATGCCAGAGGGCTTACACTACCTGATTGCAAGACTTACTATGTAGTTACAGTAATTAAGATGGTGTGGTATTGGCATAAATGTAGATATAGAGATCAATGAAGCAGAATGGAGTCCAGAAATAGTCCCTTGCATATGTGGTCAATTGATTTTCTACAAAGATGCCAAAGAAATTTGATGGAGAAGGGATAGTCTTTTCAACAAATGGTGCTGGAACACCTGGATGCTCATATGGAAAAAAAAATGAACCTCAATCTTTACTTCATGCCATACACAAAAATTAACTAAAAATGGATCATAAGTCTAAATGCAAATGCCCAAACTATAAAGCCTCCAGAAAAATAAGAAACAGAAGAAAATTTTTATGACCTTGGGATTAGCAAAGATTCTTAGGACACAAGAAAACAAGAGCCAGAAATGATAAACTTGATAAATTTGACTTCATCAAAATGAAAATCTTCTGCTTTCTTTTAAATGACATCAACAAGTTGCAGATTGAGGGAATATACTTTTAATACATATTCTGACAAAGATTTTGTATTTTATTCAGAATGTAGAAAGAATACTCATAACTCAATAATGAGAAGACAAATAGCTTCATTTAAAAAATAGGCAAAGCCGGGTTCGGTGGCTCAGCCTGTAATCCCGCGCCTTGGGAATCTGAGGTGAGTGGATTGCCTGAGCCTGCAGGTTCGAGACCCGCCTGGGCAACTTGGCGAGACCTCATCTCTACAATAAAGATCAAAAAATTAGCCAGGTGTGGTAGCGTGTGCCTGTAGTTCCAGCTACTTGGAAGGCTCAGGCAGAAGGATTGCCTGAGCCCAGCAGGTTGAGGCTGCGGTGGCCGGGAGCAGCCACTGCACTCCAGTCTGGGCCACAGAGTCAGACTCCAACTCAAAAAAAAAAAAGAAAAAGAAATTTTAAAAAGTTGTTACAAATTATATCTTATAACACTATGTATTATTGCATTTTGTGTTTACTAAGATACTGAACTCCCAGTAAAACAATATATAGCATTTTATGTTAAGAAAAAAATACTTGGGATAAAGAGCATGCTTGCTATTTAAGAAAGTCAACATTCAAAGATACAGTAAAAATAGTAACTTTATTTTGCAATGGTTATATATGTTGATGTAAAGCTTATTAATGTTCCTCAAAAATTTATACTTTCTATCCAAAAAGAAAGAAAATAATATTTAATATAAACCAAGATAAGTTAGAAATACTACCTTACTCCAGTCAGGATGGCCATTAAAAAACAACAGATGCTAGAGAGGATGAGGGGAAAAGGGAACACGTCTACACTGTTGGCAGGAGTGTAAATTAGTACAAACTGTGGAAAACTGTGTGGCAATTCCTAAAAGATCTAAAAA
>CAUYQG010040687.1:0-18850 GCA_963574415.1 Tarsius wallacei
TTCCAGCTACTTGGAAGGCTGAGGCGGAAGGATCGCCAGAGCCCAGCAGGTCGAGGCTGCGGTGGCCGGGAGCGGCCACTGCACTCCAGTCTGGGCGACAGAGTGAGACTCCAACTCAAAAAAAAAAAAAAAAAAAAGAAAGAAAGAAAACAATATACAGATCAATATGCCCCAAAAATATCAATGCAAAGATGCCCAATAAAATTAAATACAGCAATATATACAAATGTTAACACATTATAATCAATCAATACAACTCCATCAAACCAATAGACTAAGTAATAGAAAAAAATTCTAATCATCTCAACCAATGCAGAATCATTTGACAAAATACAATACCTGTTCATGACAAAAATTCTCAGCAAACAAGTGATACAAGGGAAATTTCTCAGTCTATTAGAGAACAACTAAAAAATACAACGGTTAACATTATACTTATTATTAAAAGACCATTAAGTATGAAAAAGAAGCATAAAGTTGCTAGTATTATCTGACTTTGAATCATTTCAAAACAACATTAACCTAGATAGTTTTATATTGGAGAAAGAATAGAAACATAAATCAATTGTGAAGAACAGAGAGTCCAGAAATAGACCCACACATATATGGCAGATTGATTTTTGGCAAAGTTGCTAAGACTGTAGAGATTAGGTGTATGTGTCTTTTCAACAGGTGATGCTGGAACTATTGGAACTTAAGGAACAAAATAATTAATCTAAAGTTATAACTTGTACCTTAAACAAAATTAATAAAAATAAATCATAGACTGAAATGTAAAACCTAAAACTAGAAAACTTCTAGATAAAACATAGGAGAAAATCCTTGTGAACTTGAGTTAGACAAATATTCCTTAAATGTAATATGCTAAGCATGCACCATAAAATAACAATTATAAAATGAACTTCGTTAAAACTAAAAACCTTGCCCTTCAGAGATAATGGTAAGAAAATGGAAAGGAAAGACACAGATGGGAGAATATATCTGTAAAAGACGTATTAGATAAAGGATTTGTGTCCAGAATGTATAAAGAATTCTCAAAAGTCAATTTTAAGAAAACAAATACATAAAAATGGTCAAGAGATTTCAACAGACACTTCACTGAAGGAGAAATGCAGTTGGCAAGCAAGTTCATTTTTTCTTTTTTTTTTTTTTTTGAATTGGAGTCTCATTCTGTCACCCAGACTGGAGTGCAGTGGCCCCTCCCGGCCACCGCAGCCTCGACCTGCTGGGCTCCAGCGATCCTTCGGCCTCAGCCTTCCGAGTAGCTGGAGCTACAGGCACGCGCTACCATGCCCGACTGATTTTTTGATTTATTGCAGAGATGAGGTCTCGCCAAGTTGCCCAGGCGGGTCTCGAACCCGTAGGCTCAGTCAATCCACTCACCTCAGCCTCCCAAAGCACGGGATTACAGGCTGAGCCACCGAGCCTGGCTGAGCAAGTTCATTAAAGGATTTTCAGTCTCATTAGTTATTAGGGAAGTGTGAATTAAATCAAAATAACTAAATAGTAGGAAGAATTATAAGATGATCTCCCCTGACTCCACCGATGACCCAAGCCCTTATATTTTCCCTCTCCTTGAGGGTGGGTAGGGCTTGTAACTTGTAACTGCTGGGATATCAGGTCCATGATTAGTTTCCGTTATAAGGCTAAGGTGAAGGGATTTTACAGATATAATTAAGATCCCTTCTCAGTTGATTTTGAGCTAATCTAAAGGAAAAGTATCTGGGTGGACCTAACTTTAATTTGGTGAGTTCTTAAAAGAGAGTTTAGTGGCAAGAGACAGAGGGAATCAGAGTGATGTTTCCATTGGCTCCAAAGAAGTAAACCACCATATTATGAGAAGGACTGAGAAGGGAGACCTCTAGCAGCTAAGAGTGACCTCAGGCCAACAGAGAGCAAATAAATAGGGACTTCAGTTCTACAGTACAAATAATTGAATTCTGCCAACAATCTGAGTAAGTGTGGAAAAGAACCCTGAGCTTCAGAGGACACCGCAGACCCATTGGTATCTTGAGTTTCATCTAGTGAGATCCTGAGCAGGGTACCCAGCTATTTCATGCCTAGCCTTCAGACTCACAAAAAGAAAGAAAGAAAAAACAACAATAGAAATGAATAAAAGTACCACCACACACTTAAGAGAATGATCAAATTTACACTGTCAATAACTAGTACTGTTTACAGTGATGCAGGGTGACCAGAACTCATGCATTGGTGATGAAAATGCAGAGCTATACAAACACTTCACAGAATAATTTGACAGTTTCTTACAAAGACACACACACACACACACACACACACACACACACACTCCCTCTCTCTCTCTCTCTCTCTCTCTCTCACACACACACACACACACACACACACACACACACTATATAACCCAGTAATCCTATGCTTTGATATTTATTTAAAAGATGTGAAAATGTGTGTTCACATAAAAACTTATAGGTGAATGTTTATAGTAACTTTTTACATAAATGCCCCAAACCAGAAAGAACTCAAAGGTCCTCCATGAAAAAAGTTAAATTGTGGCACATCTATACAATAGATATATTCTACTCACCAATAAAACATAATCAGTTTTTGATACATTCAATGACATTGATAGATATCAAACAGATATGCTAGGTGACTCAGCAATCTGTACACTGTATTACTTCATTAATTATGCATTTCAGAAAAGGCAAAATTAAAGAGAAATAAAGCAGGTCAGGGGTTGCCAAGAATTAGGATGCTCTGACAAATTGACTCAAAAGGGGCATAAGGAGTGACTTTTTGAGTTGATAGAACAGTTCTCTACCTTGATTGTGTAGTGGTGACTACATACATTTGCCAAAACTCATAAACTGTATTCATTTTACTACTGTATATAGCTTATACCACAATTGAAATATTGTAAAACAAAATATAGCTGCTGGATTGAAATCTCAGTGACTTAATACAGTAACAATTTATCTCTTGTTCAGGAAAGTTAAAAATCGATATGTGTAATTCATGGGCAGTTCTGCAAGTAATGACTCAGGGGACCAAGCTGCCCCCATCTTCCACCCGTGTCTTCTTCAGTTTATGCACCCCAAATCTACAGGCTGGTCTGCCTCAAGTCAGCAAGAGAAGAAGAGCAGCGCTTGTCATGCATGAAAGGGCAAGGCCTGAAAGTGGCCTGTGTCCCATTTGCTGACATCCACTGCCCAGCACTGAGTTCAGAGCCACAGCTAACTGAAGGGAGGTAACAAAATTTAAACAAGTGGTTTCTATAGGAAATAGAGGAAGCACATTTTTTGAACCGATAACCAGTCCATGGGTTACTTTTATAGTAAATATAAAAACATAGACTGTTTTCTATGTAGAATAAATTTTAGACCCTACAAAATAAAGTGAAAAACAAATAAAAAACAAAGTAAAACAAATGAATATAAGAATGATTGCTAATTTTCATAGCAACCTAAGTCATTAATAGGTTGCTATGAAATTATTTTGAAATTGTTATTAAATTGTTATGAAAGACTTCTGCTAGAATAATATACCATTTTAAAACAAATTGATACCAGCATTCCTGCAAAAAACAAAAGAAGTTTGCCTATGATGTTATTTTTCAGAATTTTTCCCATTTTTATCTTGTCTACTAAGTTGTTACTCAGATATTTTTCCATGATGTCACCTTGCAACCCCAAATTCAAATTAAAGAGGTGTACACTGGAACAAAGATGACTTTCTGAAGAGAATCTTTACAAATTACTTTTATCTAATATGGATAATTTTTAAATGAGATTTTGGTCCACTTTTCCAACATTAAATTCTAATTTTAATTTTTTAAAGGTTTTTGTCTAACATTTTTTTCTTTCTTGATACAAGATACACAGGGATCAAATAAATGAAGCATTTTTGTTTGAAAAAAATCTTAAATATTACTGAATTCTTCAAAATAGTACTTAATGACTTAGGTTGAAAAATCATTTACAGAATTTGAGAATAAAAAAAATAAAGATAATTTGGTTTACCTGAACATTTTGGTTGCTAGATGATAAACCATATAGTAGTACCTGCATGAAATGCTGATTATTATCTTTTTCTATATGCGAATTATCATTTTAGGGTTGGTTTGTGAATAACATTACCAGATTTCATAATCTACAAAGTAGTTTTGTTTTAGATTCATATAATGTTAACATAGTTTTCCAAATATTGGGTTTTGTACTTAGCTCAAGTAATCCCACAAATAACTGGAGATGAATGGGAGTTTTTATCATCCCACAGATATCAATTAATTATTGTTTTAATGAACTTCTAGAAAAAAATATATATATATATATATCCTGGTCCTCTTTGAAGAACAGGGAGGCAAAATGGTATAATTTTCTAATTATCCTAGATGCATAATAGAGCAGATATAGACTCTGACCATCTGTAAATATGCACAGATATGGTTTTTCTGTATGTCTAAATCTTATTACTCAAATTATTTTATGATCTATAAACTGATTTTGTTTAAAGATTGCAATCCTATGAACTCCTTTTATCAGTCATCATCTATGGTTATTAATGCAGGGGATGTGGCATGTTTGTGTTAAATTGGCACAGCATGAAGTGTGAATTTATGATATATTTTAAACTCCATGTTCATGAATTGTTTTCTTCTGAGTGGGTGGATCACAGCTATATAAAGACACGTTATGTTTCAAGGTCTGTCTCAATTTGAAATATACATATGTATTTATAGAGTATAAATAAGAAACAAAATTAGGAAAATTAAATTTAAAAATTCAATATTTCAAAAGCTTTCAGAATTATTTTATTCAGAAGACCAAAGCATAAAAAAAAATCAGTCTGATTCTAGTGAAAACTAATAGGGTCAAGGAAAAATGTGACCAAGCAAAGAAGAAGAACACAGCAAACAAGCACTGTAAGGAAGATTGTTTTGAGTGGGCCTTTTTTGTTTGTTTCTAAGGATGTCACTGCTTCTTAAATTTTATGCTGCATGATAAGCCTGTTTTTATAAAGTGAATTAATTATCGATCTATTATTAACTAAATGGCTAATTTTTTAGAATGGATTAATTGAAAATGCTATAAAATTTGATTAAAATAACCCAGAAATTTGGCATGCTGTATATTAATACTAAATTCTTACTTTTTCACATGTGATATTATATAGCATAAAATTGGGACTAATATATGCTACATAGGTTCAGAAAAACATCTTTGAAATACTTATATGGCAAGCTTTCAATATATATTACCTTCCTCTTGTTCTTAACTCCTTATCTATGTAGTGATATTAGACAAAAAGCAAGATAAACACTCTACTAAAGTTCTAGCTTAATAATAGTATAGTTTGTTACAAAGAACAGTTGAGTGCTGTCTAGTTTATTAATTTATCCACAAACATTGATTAAGCATCAAATATTGCCCAGTATTATGGCACAGAGGTAAGAAAAAATTGCATGCTACCTGCAGGAAACTAACAACCTAGTCCCAGAAATGTTAATTTGGATACTTTCACCAAAAGAGCTGAATATTGTGGCTGGGATTACATGCTGTAAAGGAGAATCACATGGGGATATGTGAACACAGAAGAAGACGTCATGGAAAACTCGTGTGAAGAACTAAGCTCTAAGTTATGAGCTGTGTTCTGAGAAATGAGCATGCTTCAGTTAGTGAGAGTATTCCTGACAGAGGAAATGATGCAGAAATATACTACGGCAGAAGAGAGCACAGATGAGAAGCTATAGCGACCAGGATAGGACGAGTGAGAAAAGACATGAAATGCCAGGCTGGGAGGGGTGGACTGGACTCACATCACAGTACTTGGTAGTCAAGAATAGGTCTTCTGTCATTTATCTGAGATCAAGAAGTCTCAAAGTTTTTCAGTTTGTGTGTGTGTGTTTGGTGGGGTTGGGGGTAGAGCTACAAGATTGCAATGAGAAGAGCTCTTCCTGATTTGCAGTGGAAAGAACAGACTCCACAGAGCCCAGAAGACCATTGAAGAAGTTATTTGCTGTCATCCAGGTCACAGAGATTGGTAGTTAGCTCGTTGCCTTGTCTCCATGGAGTAAATAGAAATTATTTTTCAAGACTTCGAGATTCTATTCTATAGAGATGGAAGCATTCAGGGTCTTCCCTATAGCCTATTTTAATTTTCTTACAGTGGTGGGTAAAGTCTAGCATTCTGCAAGGAATTAGAATACTTCATCACGCTGTATTGGCTATTTAGAAAGTCAGAAGTGAAGGGAGACAAAGTTAAAGTGTGGAACATGTCAGTGAGAAATTAGGAAGACCTCTGGGGGGAAAATGAGGGCAGGAGAGTAGATGTCAAGGCTATGTAATCACATGACAATTCAGTTGTTCCAAGCTGTATTAGTTACCTATTGTTGTTTGACAGATTACCCTAAAACACAAAGCACAAAACAAAATGTATCATCTCACAGTTTCTGTGAGTCAAAAACCTGGGTGCAAAGTGGTTGGGTCCTCCTCAGGGTCTTTCATGATGCTGGAGTCAAGGTGTCAGTGCAGCTTTCAGATTTAGTGTCATCTGAAAACTCTACTGGGGAATGGTTCTTTTCCCAGCTCACTCAGGTGGTTGTTGGCAGGACTCAGTTGCATCCACACAATGATACAGCATTCTTGAGTTTCTTGCTCTCTTTTGTTGAAAGTCACCCCCATTTTTTGCCATATGGGTCAATTCATGAAGCAGCTCTCAATAAGGCATTTGATTTTATTAAAACAAGATTGTGAGACAAGTCAGAGAGAGCATGTGTAAGAGCATGTGTAAGAACATGCTTAAATTTGGAAGTGAATTTTGCCATATTCTATTTATTATAAGCAAGTTACAGGTATAGTTCACACTCAAGGGGAGGATATTACACAGAAGATAAATACCAAGAGATGGGGATCATTGGATGCCATTGTAGAAGCAATACTACAGAGGGCAGACTTCAGAATACACAGCAAACATGAACCAGGGGACACAATGAAGTCATGAGTTGGAAGTTGCCTCTCAGAAAGAAGTATAAAGAAAAAATGCATTTGGGGGCATTCCAGGAAATAAGTTTGAAAAAAGAATGAGGAGGGAAATAGATTCAAACTCATAAACTAAACTATGTAAAGGAGACATTAAGTTCCAGGTAAGTGGGATATGTACCACACTGTGAGATTATTGAATGCTTAATTCTTTTTATCTCCCACTAGGCTGTAAGCTCCAAGAGAGCAAGTGCTCTGTTGTCATTTATCCTTACAACGTCAATATCTTGTATAGCGTCAGAACATTTTAGGTGCTCAAAAAATATCACATGAAGAGTAAAGGACTTTGACCCCTTAACCTCATTTTAAAAGACTTGTAAGAAGTGGGATGTTACTCCTACAGGAGCTCAGCTATTAGATGTCTGTGGCTTTTAATTCCTTAATATTTATTTCTAACACTGGTGATGATGGTTTAGGAGAAGTGGATTATATCTGAAAATCTTTTTACCTATCACCACCCAGGCAAGGTCATATTCCCAGTCTTTTAAATCATACAGAGTTATTAAAATTTGGCCAGGGAGAGGAAGAAGTTGAGATAGAATAGCGATAATTCTTGGGAGTTATCTTCCTTGTTTGTAAGAAGATTGCAATTTCAGTGGAGAGATAGAGGGGAGTAGTGAGGAAGGAATAGACACTCTAAATAAGCAAGAATTTTGGAGAATATTCAGGAAAGAGCTGAGGAGACACACACACTTAATATAATGACTGCTAGTTTTCTTTGACCAGTGTTATAACTCAAGTGTTGCCAGTAAGAAGCAAGTACAGTTTAAGAATGACATTGCCTCTTGCTTTTGGCTTTGGCTAACTTGCCTGTGTTTCAGTTTCTTCAACTGTAATGCTGGGAATCATAACAATTTAACCTCATGAAACTTGTGTGAGGATGAACTTGCACTTGTGTTGAGGAGAGATCATCAGCTGGCTTGGGCACTCAGCAACCATCCTTTTCATCCTTGACCTCTTCTACTGCTCATGCTGGAGGGATACATTTTCTATAATCTTAGACTTCCAGTCAGAGGATTCTCTTTCTGAATCTGAGATTTTTGTAAATAATCTGAGAATGGCTTTTCTCTTCAGAATTAGAAGACAAAACCTTATGAAACCTCTAGCATCTCTCCAAAATTTTAGCAAAGACAAGTTACACACAAAGATGTTACATGGTAGTTTGGGGGGGTGGTGAGAAATAATGGAAAACAGGTGATATCAGCAATGGAGGATAATGAGTTGGTCCATAAGCTGAACTAATAGAGCAGGGCCTTGGCGTCAGTCAATGTAAATCTCCTAGAAATTCACAAACTGCCTGGAAGTGCAATGGATTTTCTACAGATATGTGGTGGGACTGGTTAATTTTAACTAGGTCATGGTGATCTGCACTTACCTTGAAGCCCTAGGCCTGATAAGAGTTAATTCCCCTGTAATAATGACAATTGTATAGTGACAGTTATAATATAAAATTCTACTGTGTGTATGAATTATACAAAGTTTCTCACATATTTAACATTATTCAGTAATAGAGCATAAGTATAAATTCCTTAATAATATCCTTTGAGTTTTAATTCCAAAAATTAGAGGATTATCTTAATTAGAATCACATAAATTAAAAGAAGACAGAGAAAATTAAGGGAGTTTATTGCATACAATATTTTGTAAGAGAAGATTTTGAGGAAACCTAGGATCACAAGTGGATGTTTCAGAAGGTAACCCAGGGAAACTGTATTATGGCCACGTTTCTTATTTCCACTGTAAATATTTTCATTAGATGTGCATGCATTGGTAGATTTCAGTTAAGGAATTCTTTGCTTGACCATTTAGCATCTGACTCTGTTGATCACTTTCTTCTTCTTGACTCCTTTGGTGTCCATGCCACCTGTTTTCTTATCCTCTTGCTCAGTTTCTTGTTCCGGTTTCCTGTCTGGAGTCCTCTACCTCCCTGTACTTTTTGATAATTAGTGATCCTCAAGACCTTTCCTTGGTTTGCTCTTTTCTTTCCACTCAGTCTACATTTCTTCCTCCATGAATGACAGATATTTCTATATTTTGGGCCCATACCACTCTCCTGAACGTTTCCTGGATTACCACCCGACTCAACCATCTCAATCTCTGCATTGGCATATCTTTTATTAGCTTTCCTTCAAAATTAACATACCCTCCTATTCTTTTTTTTTTTTTTTTTTTTTTGAGTTGGAGTCTCACTCCATCGCCCAGACTGGAGTGCAGTGGCACTCTCCCAGCCACCGCAGCCTCGACCCACTGGGCTCCGGCAATCCTTCTGCCTCAGCCTTCTGAGTTGCCGGAATTACAGGCGTGCGCTACCACACCCGGCAAATTTTTTTTGATTTATTGTAGAGATGAGGTCTCGCCAAGTTGCCCAGGCGGGTCTCGAACCGGCGGGCTTGGGCAATCCACTCACCTTGGCCTCCCAAAGCGCTGGTATTACAGGCTGAGCCACCAGGTCTGGCCAAAATTAACAAACCCTCTTATTCTTAACTGTGGTGGACGATACTACAAATTCCTGACTTCCAACCCATCACCAAATTCTCTAGCCACACCACAAGTTTTCATTAAGCCCTTACTACAGCCTACCTAAGTCATTTCCTAAACAGGTTCTCTGCTGCTAGTCTTATGACACCCCACCTGTCCTCCATATTGTCACAAAAGTCATCTTTCTAGAATACACAGCTGCTGATTATACCTCATAGTAAAATCTTCTTTAACACATGAACAACCAAGTAAATATTTCATAGCATGTGGGGCATTTCATGACTGTCTCTCCACTTGGCCAGTCTTATTATGCACCACACCTTGCACTAGTCATAGCAAAAAACTTGCCCACTTGCAATTGCTTGGAGATTTGCTATAGTTCTGTGCCTATTATAAGGCTTCTAGCCCACTGAAATGCCTCTTTCCACCTGGAGACAACTTCTGTGAAGCCTTTTGATTCCTCATAAGAAGAAGCAGAATATATATATCATTAATACATATTATACTAGTAAAAATTTTATCATACTAGTAGACTGTACTCTCTTTGAGAGTAGAGGCCACATGTTCATGTGTCTTTATTCCAAGGATTGGTTTATTATTTTAAGAATTCTATGACTGTGTTAAATTAATTGATTAGTTAATTAATTAACACATAAATGAAATGAATCAATTTTCAATTAAGTGAATATTTTTGGTTATTTTGCTGATTTCCCATTAGAAAGACTCTCGTTTCTTCACCTATTCATGACTTTTGGCTGTCTCCTGCATGCTAATTGTCACACAAGTCATACCAATCTTTAAAATCCATGAACCAGTCCTTATAGGCACCGACATTTTCATCCTTTGGTCCTTTACAACATTGCTGTCTCACAGTGCCCCAAAGTTTCAAAGCTTGGATTGAATGGTGGTTGAACTTTTGTATTCACAGAGCTGGTCTGTATCCTGAATGTATAAACCTAACTCCGTCTTGAAGGATACATTCCATGTTTAGTTTATAAACTCCCATAATACTGAGTGCAGTCAATATCACTTGTTGGTTTTTCCCCTTGTATTTATTCGTCATTAATCAAGGTTTTATGGATTGATTACATCATTTGTCTAAAAATATCGAGATCCATTTTAATAATTTAGTACCTAATATATATGAACTATTCTGTTTACAAATGCATTCTAATAGCTGTGACAACTTTTAGATGATTTCTATGTACAAACTATGCTTTAAATCTTTACTTTTACCAACCCATTTACTTCTTATAACAAATCTATTAAGTAGATAATATTAATATACCCATTAACAGATGTGGCCTATTAAAGACAGAGTAATTAACTTGACCAAGATCACAAGACTAAAATGTGACAAGGCCTCAGTTTAAGCTCAGAGAACTAAACTCCAAAGCCTATGCTCTTATCCACTTTTTTTTTCTAAACAAATATACCAAAACTAGTTCTATTTTTCAGGATAGTCACCTAAGGAGGTACACCATCATTCAAATGATCCTGTATCTTCCCATAACATTAATGGATTGGTCTTTCAGAATCCACTGGAGAAATGATTGGCTGATCTCATAAACATCGTGACCTATAAACTGTACTCTTAACACTCCCTCTCCTCCTTTTCTAGTCTTTCTTTCTGCCTTTCTCAGTTTGACTCTGCTCCTTTCCTAAACTCTGGTTTTGGCCAACAATCCACCAATGCCCCAAGAGTGTGGCCTAGTTGTAACTGGGCACCATTCAAACTGATTATCAGCTTGGTTGGACAAACCCTGGTCAACACAGTTTTTAAGTATCTGTCAAGCATACATCAAGCCTCATGTAGTAATGCAACAGAGAGTCATCGGTCTTCTGGTTTTCAGAGGAATATTATAAAGTAAGAAAGTAATCATTTGTTCATTCATTCATTATAATGCCTCTATTATGGGTTTTGCCAATGTATTTTACAGGAGGATACAACAGTGGAAATAAATCTCCTTTCTGGCTATATAAGGACCCAGACCAGTAGCTAGATGGGTATCAATTACATAGGCACAAAAACAAGTAAAAATCACAACTGTTCCAAGGATTGCCACATCATAATCTGAAGGCTTATCTATAATAATAGAGGCACGAGACGTTATCAGGAAGGTTAGTAACGTCCTTGGTAAATGACATCAGACCAAACTTTACGGACTAGATATGTGTTCAGTGAAGATATTAGGAAGCCACCCTCTACTTGTCTTTCCAGCTGCAGACTACCAACTTAGAGCTCAGTTGACAGGACCTCCACCTCCTTCTGTCTCTGGAGAAAAGCACGGTGATGCTTTCTGGAAGAGGCCCTCAGGACCTAGCAGGGACCTTGGGATTGACATCAGGCAAATTGGGGTAGGAAATTCTAGTGTCCAAGGTAGCTGGTACATCATCTAATTGGGGATCTGCAGGCTTCACCTGTTCCTGTCCCATAAACTCACCTAGTGGACCCTGTCTGCCATGGAAGGGCACAGCAGAAGTGGGAGTCCTAGCAGGAGTCTCAAAACATAGGGCCCAGAGCAAAAGCTGCGTTTGACCAAGTCCAGAGCAGATGCAAGGACACTTAGATAAGTTCCAAAGGCAAAGTCTGTAAGTGGGACAGAAGTGCAGGGGAAATGGGTGGCAGCTGGAGAGAAAGGAACAGCATGGATCAGCATTTTAGTGAGAAAACACATTTTTTCATCAAGTTACTTTTTCATTTTTTTAGATGCCTGAACTATGAATATAGACAATGCCAAAAGGTGATTACAAATATCATGAAGTGAGACAGACTAAAAATTCTTCATCATGTAATTTTCACAGTTATTGTTCCAAAATAACCAAATCACACAATTATACACAGAGAGAGAGATGTATAGCCAATGAAATACCTACCCACCCACTCCCCCAAAAAGTCTGGTTTTGTTTAGAAAGAAATGACATATTCCGTGTAGCCTGCGGCTATCTAATCACTCTGGGACTAGTTCAGTTGAGTGACAGTCATTGAACGTATCCACAGCCTTTACAGGAGCAATTTACCTGCACTTTTCTTGTTTAATTAAATAGTTATCAGTGGGTGATAATTTAGTCCTCCATATATATGGGTGCATGAGGATGTATGCCAGTGTGATTTGCTAACCTCCAAGTGTGAATGATATTCAATGCACTGACTAGAAATGTCTAGTCTCAAGGTGCTTAGCTGAGGCCTGCTATTCAATGTGAAAGAAGTTATAGATCTTAGACATGCATACATATATTAAGGGAACATGCTAGACATATACAGGTGACTCAATAAGTACTTTTAAAAATAAATATTGATACATGATTTCTCCACAACATTTTCTACTTTGGCTCTGAATATTATAGTAGTGGCAATTTGGCTGAAAAATAATGTGCCCCTCTTAACCAATTTTTTTAGTTATTGTCATTAAAAATAAACATCATTTTTGAAAAACAAAAGGCTAAGACTTCATAGTCTATTATTCTAAAATATCACTTTCAAAAAGTCTTGTTTTTCACTATACTCTACATAGAGTTTTAACCAAGTGGTATTTTTTGCTGATTTTCTTTAGAAAACATGTTCATCAGATATTATTGTAACATCCAGTTTAGCAAATTTTGTCATTTAAATAATTTCAGTTACAAATTCCAGTTTTTTCCTTATGTAAATAGCCTCAAAATTGAGTTGGAGCAGAAGCTCTCCAAATATGGTCTCAATCTAGAGGTGATTTATTTATTTTTTAAGAGTTTTTTTTTTTAAGTTATATTAACTCTCCAATGTAAAACTCTGTAAAAACCAGCGAAAAGAATCTGAGACATTCTCTTACTTTGATAAATCTGAAATGTTGAAACTTTCAAGTTTAAAATTTTCCCTGGGGCACTGTAAGAAAACTGTCAGGAGATAAGTTTGAAAAGAATGTTATAACATTTAGAAGTTATAAATAAATTAAACAACATAGGTCATTGCATAAATGAGCATTAACTATTTCTATCAGGCTTGAAATTTTCATGACCTACATTTCTTCATTTCGAATTATATTATGAAGTCTATAAGGTCTATACCCATTCCCAGAGCTTTTTTTTTTTTTTTTTTTTTTGATGACTAGAGCTTTATGGAAAAGAGGTAAGACAAGAGAAAGTTAATAAGGGTGAGAGAGGAGAACCCTGCTCCTGACACCTTTCATTTACTACCTGCTTCAGGAAAAGGGCTTCTCATTCCACAACTGACAGTCAGGCACAATGCATCATTCAATAAATGAAGCCACATTTGATTAAAGCAAGAGAGAGACATTTCATATATAGTAAAGAAGGCCAAACCCGTTGAGGTACAAAACATATTTCTCCATCCTGAGTAATGATAACAGGGTTGAGGTAATTTCCAACTCCCAACTCACCAAAAACTGCACTGTTTTCCATCTGTTTTTACAGAGCCCATCTAAAGGGTGCCTTTGATCTGCAAAATTGTTCCATGGTATTCTCTTTCTGATTAAATTCTGAATGGACTTTTGCAAAAATTGCATATTCAGAGTCAGATAACATCCAAATAACTCATACTGCCATGCATCCTATGTTTAATGAAAACATTCCAAGGCAAGTATGTCTTTAGGCCAGGACAGTCATAAAAATAATGATTGTGTTTATTTTAATCTCTGTGTCCTTCCTTGGGGTGAAAGAGAGTTGGGGCATTTTGGGTACATGTTTGTTGAATGGACAGTGAAATGATTATTGGATATTTTCAAGGACAACCGCTAATAAATCTTATGGAAAAGAACAAAGCAGAAGTCAAACTATGCAAAATTTAAATGTTCAAACTTCCAGAATGTCAACTTGCTCAAACTTCTTAAGCAAATTATCTACTAACATTCACAGAGCCTATCTTTCCCTCTGTTCCTGACAACTCCCAATTCCATATCATTTGCAAATTCAATTAGCCTGCTCTTTACCCCTGCCACATAACCCATCTGACCTCCTCTGTCTTTCTGCTCCAGTTCACCCTTCCATCCCCACGGACTCTCCGAGGAACAGAGGAATACACTTTGTAAGTCCCATCCATCTCTACCTTCAATTTCTCTGCTGTGCTCACAGGAGGAGGACTGTGAGGACAAACAGAAATATCTGTGCACTTTGGTACGTGACAGGAAATCTCTGGAATAGTTTTGTCCCACTTCTTATTATTACCTAAACTATGCAAAAGTTGGATAAGTTTATCCAGGATTCATCATTTTTATATGCAGCATTTCTATCAGCATTTATTAAGTATTATTATCTGCTCAGGCACGTGGGAATTTGATGTTCCATGGCTACAACATCATGTTCATATTGTATGTCCCAATGTGCACAGCAAAAATAAATTTGTCTTGGATACTAAGTTACCCGTGTGGTTATAGGCACAAATATTATCATTAAATAAAAAGTATTTATATATTGGTGTTGACCTATTAATTAAATGGAAATGGCCAGAGTCAATCATCTATTGACAGGTATTTACTTAGCAAATAATTATAGGGTAAAGAGATTATTTCGGTTATAAAATCAGAGGGCAAGTCACACAAACTTTAGAAATAGAGTCGCCAAGTAATCTGTAAGAACATGTAATTGCTATGTTTTTAACTGGCATTTACCAAGAAAAACTAAAATTTTACGGTAAGTAATATTGTAAAGTGAATTTAATTGAAGGCATTAGTATGATTTTTATTTTCTAGGTGATCAAGAATTTGAATTCTGCAATAATATTTTCATTCTCACTAATCATATGAAACAATTTCAGAGCACCTCACTATATAACTTTTTGTACAACTGCTTTCTTCCATTTTTAGGGAGATAGAACATTTCAAAACTGGGGGATCATCTCGGCTCATCCTGATTTAAGGCCCAAGGGCAGTACTTAATACCTTTTAGTACCCTAGAAATAGTATCTTTAAAAAATTCTTTGTCCAGTATTAATAAAATTAGCAGTGAAACTATGGAGAATCATCACAACAGAATTTCTTACTGTTTGATCATGTGATGCATATATTTTATAAAATATCCTATCTTCATATAAAGCTATTTGGATTTAGGCTCCAGAGACCGAATTAAATCTCAGAAGAGAACACTCTCTTTCTTCCTTCCTTCCCTCTTTGTTTCTAAACTTGCTTAAATAGTTACAAATTACAGTTCAGTCTTCCTATTCCATAAATTCTCAAGTCTTATGACAAAGAGGGCACCAATTAGGTATGATTGCTATGGGTGTGATGATTTTTAAAAATTCAAATAATACACTTGCTGGAGTCATTTACTATAGCTAGCTACCCTTAGCTATTTATTTAATAATAGATTGTAGTTTTGATGTCCCACTGTTGACTCAGAGTTCAAGTGGACTTGAATTCAGACTACTGTAGGTTTACCATATTGGTGGTTTATATATCTCAAGTGAATACAAAAGCTCCAGATCAACTCACAGCTCCAGCGCAGTAGTTTGTCTTTTTAGCTACCATATTGCTGAAATTTTAGAGGGCATGTCAGTGGAGCTGGGCACCAAATGAGGTTCTACCTGATTCAGTGCGTAGAATATCAGGAAACTGAGAAGATGTGAATAGGGAAAATGATAATAAAAAGGAATTCTCAAACTCAAAACATACCTTTTTAAGCTATCACTTAAGAGATCATCAAACAGGAACTATATATCTCTATCTATCTATCTATCTATCTATCTCTATCATTGAAATAATGTGAACTTTTACTTGTCATTTGGAGAGGTAGAAGAAGAGTTTTTAGTTAACATAAATAAAACAAATTCAAATAATTTTAGCTTAGAAAGAAAACATGGGCAGTGAGAATTCTATGGAGAAACCCTACTATCACCAAATTTCCAATGTCAATTGGCAATTCCAAGGTCTAAATAATGACAACCACAAGGGATAGAGCAAATAATATTGAACATTTGCTATGTTCCTGGAAAACTCAAAGTTCTTTATATCTTTTAACTCATTAGTCCCTATATTCAAATAAAGTGGGGCATGGTGATTGTTCTTAATTCTGGGGACTTTTATACTTGTGCTAAACTTCAGTGCTTGCTTCTAGCAATACTAGCTGTCACAGGGACCAGTGTCTTCAGCTATTGCAGTGTCTTTTTTTTTCTTTCATTGTCTTTACTCTGTGAATCCAATTTGCAGAAAATAAAATTTGATATTAATCTGGCTTTGTACACTGAAGAGAAGCATAGAGAAAATATGCATTTGGCTATAAAAATACACACACACAATACATTGTTAAAAGTAAATGCCCTCCCCCCAACTTTTTTCCATCTTCTTTGCTTAAACACTCCTCATAAAAATGGTATTTCTTGGCAAGAGAAACCATTTTCCTTTATGTCAGAGTCACTGTTAAGTTCACATTTGTGTTTGCAAGTTCTGTTTCCAACTTTCCACTCTGGTTCTATCCCCCACAGCAAGAAGAAAATCACGGCATTTGCATACTGTGCTGATGAGGTAGAGTAGCTGTCTTAGAGAGAAACACCAAGGGGTTAGAAATCATGAACACGCACTCGTCATCGCAGAATCCTAATCCAACATATTTGTACTCTACTTGTATATATTCCTCTGTTTTCAATTAAGACACCTTATTAAATAGCATTCAAACATGTGAAAGCAAAGACAGAGCCTGACAGAATTTCAACAGGTTCTGTGCATTCATACTGTATGTCACCTCTTAATTAGCAACCAAAATGCTATGAACAGATTGTACAGTTTACCATCCTAGCCTGGCTCCTACACTTGCTACTTGTGCATATACAGCATGCTTAAAGAGACCCCCATCCAGTGGGATTTTCATACTGACTCCATCCCTGGAACAGAACCACCATCAACTAAATGCCACTTCATGGATGCCTTAGCCTGCAGCAGCAGCTGGCATTACCAAGCAGTTGAAAGGACATTTTAATCTCCTGTTTAATGCATTTTTCTCCACCTGGGATAAGAAGCCAAAATTGCTGTTAGCAAAAAATGCCTTAGTCATTAACTGAAAGTGCCTTTTTAAAAAGTGTTCCATTACTCCCCTACTGGGAAATTTCAGACTTTATTAGCATTTTTTGAATTTGTATTAGTAGTACCTGAGTGGTAAAATGCTAACGGATGAATACTTAGCTATTTTCTACAGATTTTGCTTTTGGGCTCCTCCTGTACAGGAGCAAAAAAAGAGAGAAAAGGGTCAATATATTGTACTCTTCATCTAGCTTTTTGGTATTGAAGTCCACAGTCAGAGGAATCCTTCTAATTTTCTATTATTCTATTCCTGCAGAAACACAAAAGAGTGGATTTAAGGACTCCCTTTTACCTAAGGGCAACTAAGAGGATATTAAATGTTCTTTAAATGCAAGTCTTATGTATTTAAATCACATGCATGCTGGGCTGGTATTACCTTGCTTTGGCGATCAGACTGCATTGAATTCAGGACTGTGAGAAAATAGAAATTCTCCCGCTGAAACACATGAAGGTAGAGAATGGGTTGCCCGTCATTTCGGCAGAAAAGACATAACATTAAAAAATAAGAACCATCGAAACAGTGATTTGAGTCAAACATAATTTAGATTTGGATTTGTTCACAATTTTGTGTTTTGCTTTTTGTCTGCTAAAAGCCCACCTAAATTTTTTAGAAGGCTTCTGAAATATCAGGGATGCCTGATAGAGTCGTGGTTTATTCTGGTTTAGTTTCTATAAGAACTGCATGCATTTGTCATGGGCTAAAATATATAAATATGTAAATGAAATATAGCTACTTGGGTCCCAAATTGAAAGTATATTGAAAACTCCTACCAAAATACAAAACTATCTAGTAAAAGCTGAGGGAGTGGGAGAAAAAGAAAAGTGGAAAATATTTTGAAAGTAATATAGTCAGAACTTATTTTTTACTTTATCATTATTATCAAATTATCAATATTATCATATTCAAGCTATTGAGCAATATATGATTTTTTTTTTTTTTTTTTGAGTTGGCGTCTCACCCTGTGGCCCAGACTGGAGTGCAGTGGCCGCTCCCGGCCAGCGCAGCCTCGACCCACTGGGCTCCGGCGATCCTTCCGCCTTAGCCTTCCGAGGCTGGACTACAGGCGTGCGCTACCACGCCCGGCTAATTTTTTTGATTTATTGTAGAGATGAGGTTTAGCCTGCCCAGGCGGGTCTCGAACCCGCGGGCTCGGGCAATCCACCCACCTCAGCCTCCCAAGGCGCGGGATTACAGGCTGAGCCACCAAACCCGGCTGGAAGTGCTTTTCTTAAACCACAAAATTGTGTTTATTTAAATAAAACATGTCATATATATTTTTAAAATACTTCTATGTTCACCTAAAATGACTTTCATTACTGAGTTCATTGTTCTTAAATAACAATTGACTGGCA
>CAUYQG010040688.1:0-16969 GCA_963574415.1 Tarsius wallacei
CGCGCTGCTCGCGATCCAGCGCTTTCTCCAACACCAGCTCCGGGTATTCGCTGCCGTCGACCCGCGACCCTACGTCCAGGCGAAAGTGCGGGCTGGGGCTCAGGCTGTAGCTTAGCGCCCCGTTGCTCCCCTCGTCGGCATCCTGGGCGTTCGGGAGAGTGAAGCGGGCTCCGGGCGTCAGGAACTCCGGGATGTGCAACTGCACGTCGCCGGCAGGAAAGAGAGGGGAGTTGTCATTGGTGTCCAAGACGTGAACGCGCATCTTGTGCAGCTCCAGCGGGTCCTCGAGCACCAGGTCATAGCTCAAGATGCAGGCCGCCTTGGCCCCGCACAGCCGCTCGCGGTCCGCCGGCTCTCGGACCACCAAGCTGCCGCTGGCCGGGTCCACCCCGAAGTAGAGCTCGCCGCGGCTGGAAAGGAAGCGAAAGTTCCGCAGGGACAGAGCGGCCGCGGGCAGCCCCAAGTCCGTGGCGACATTGCCTACGGCGGCGCCCCGCTCGGTCTCCTCCGACACCGAGTACTCCAGCCGTCCCGCCGCAGGGCCGCAGGAAGCCCACAGCCACAGGACTGCCGCCCCCCAGCCCGCCATCCTCCCTCTCGGCGTCCACGCTCCGCCAGCGGCCACCCGGGACCGTGCCCCGGACGCCCGGAGGGCACGAGCCGCGGGCAGGACCACGCTCCGGCCGGGTGTCAGCGCCGCCGGCTGGATATTCAGCGACGGCGGACGTTCCGCCTCCCGAACGACGGACGCCCCCGGCCGGCCAGCTGCGAGCGAGGCTCGCCGGGCTCCCCAGGCTGAGGCCGGGCAGCCGTCTGGGAAAGCGGAGCCGCGCGGTGCGGAGGAGCGCAGCGCCGCCTAGGGGCGCGGGGCGCCGTTGGCCGCCCGGGCTGGGGGAGCGTGGTCGCCCGTCGCCGCCAGCTGGGACCTCGCCCCCCGCTCTGGCCGCGGACGCCGGGCGGGCCGGGGGAGACTCTCGGAGAGGCCCACGCGCGTCCTTAAACGGCGCGCTCTAGGACAACGCCCCAAGGCTGCCCCGGCCGTCACCCCCACCGCCTGCCTGGAGTCCGCCGGCGTCCGGGGTGAGCCCGGCGGCGCTCCTCCCGCCACCCGCTGGAGAGCCGGGAGTCGAGGCGGGGCGCTCCCGTCCCTCCGCGGGAAGGGCGGGCCCCGAGCGGAGGCGCGGCGGGAGGCGGAATCGGGAACGCGAACGACCACGCCTTCTAGGTTTAAGGAAACAGGAGCCCCCAAACCACGGCGCATTCGATGCTGAGCCCCCAGGCTCTCTGGGCGGGTGGAAGTCCTCCGGCGCCCTCAGTACTTCCCGGGAGCCGCCAAGGGCGCCTGACAGACGGCACGCGGGGGAGGTGAGGAAGAGCGTCCGCGAGCCGCCTCCGGACTCTGGCTTTTCGAGGCAGCGGGGCCAGAGAGCGCGAGGCTTACGGCTCCGCGGCGTTATTTTGCGTGACGGCGGATTCTCCTTCCTCAAGAGACCCTCCCGGGAACGCTTTGCAAACGGCCCTGGACGCTCTGGGTGAAAGAGAAGGTCAGGAACCCGTCCGCGCCAATAACCAGAAACTCGACGACGTGACAACTCCTCCCAAAAGAGGACGTGCGAAGAAGTGGAAGGAAAAGAAAGTGAAGATACTCTCCCTACTTTGACCGGGAAATTACTCCCTGTCAATATTTAGAAGACGATCGTGAGGCAGAGTAAGAACAGGCTGGGCGCCCATCCCATCTCCAGCTTCGCTTTTAATTCGGTCTTCCGCACGGAATTCGGGACAATGGTCAGTTCTGTAAGAAACACCTCTGAGCCACAACAAATAACTCCAGATTCCGCTCACACCCACCAGTCGCTTTCCCTACGAGGGAGGCAAGCTGAAAAGAGACGGATTTAATTGACTGTTAAACACTGAATCCCTCACTCTAATCCTTCTTTTAATACAGTTGCGGCGTTCAAAGCCCCAAGAATCAAAATTTGAAAGGCAAAAGCTGACCACAGATCAAAAACGGAAGCTTCCAGGACATTATATTTTCGGGTCTAAATCCTGCCTAAAAAGTATTGATAATTATTGAAGTACATGGGGGTTAATTATACAGTTCTCTTAACTTGTGTGTGTATTTGAATATTTATATAATATTACTAAATTGCTGGTTAAAATGATAGGGAGAGGGGCAGCTCCAGCATTCCTTTCTCAAGACTAAAAGTGGGGTTGGTAACTCCAGTCTCCCACTGAGAACCAGTTACCTCCCCTGAATATCACAAACTCATTCCTAATCTCTTCCAGGAAACTAGAAAGGGCAAGTCGCAACATCAGGCAGTTGAAGTAGTAAATGCCCCGACTAGTTTACCTTTATGAATTAAGGAACCAAAAGATCATTGACACCAAGTTTCAGATACAATTATAGCAGAAAACATGCCAGCCCTTTAGGTTAGAGTCACAAGTATAGACATCGTTAGAAGACCTTATTGGGATGTAAAATGGCCCATAAAAACTGAACTTATTCTTCACCAAATTCTAAGACAAAAACTAATTTTCTACTCCAGAGCCAGAGATTAGGATGTGCATTTCCTCATCTTAATGCAATGTTGCTAACCAAGCTAATTGCTTGGGAATGAAAGGTTATTCTCTCTGCTCTTCCATTTGCAGCAGATGAAATACAGCCAGAGAAATGTGCCCAACTTTTGGAAGTCCCCTTACTTTTAGGCCTGCAGCCAAGTCTCCAATTACACAAGGTTTAGGAATTATGAGCTGTATCTGGGGGGACAGTATGTGTGGGTGTAGATTAGGGGAAGAGGAAAAAAGAAAAATTCATACAAAGAACAGAATGGAAATTCTTCACAAAAACTCCTCTTTCACATGCTTCTCAGTTTTTTGACTTCCACCTTTCCTGTTTCTGGATTTAAACTTCCACTGACATCTACCTTCAAAGGATTTCATTTGTGTCAAGAATAGGTATGAACAGCACTTACCTAGAGGGATTTGTCCCACCATATGCCTTCCTAACTTTAAGTATAACATGGCATCCTTATTCAAGTAATCTGAGATTTGTGAGAAAGCAGTTTTTAAGAGCGAATGCTATCCCAAAGAGAAGGAAGGCTAAGGAGTTTTACTTTTTGGATAAGATGACCAGATGAACATTAAAATTAGGAATTAACAAAACATCTCTTTAGATGACTTTCATCGCTAATATTTCATTCTGTCATTTTAAGAAATGTCCCATAGATTCTCCTAATTCAGGCAACTCTAGAATTTTAGTTAAGCACAGGTATAGCTTTAAGGGAACTGTATGCAAAAACACAGTCCTAATTTCTGTTTAGGTTCTATTGCTAAGACTATTATTATAAAGTCCTCCAATTAAACTTGACCTTAAGCTGTAAATTCCGAAGATTTTTAGTCATATTGTATAATATCTTATTAGAGATCTCAAGGCCAAACAAGAAACTAGTAAATCTGATACTAGCTAAAAATAATATTGTACTTTAAAATGCTTTTATTAATGTTTAAGATTATTACCTGGGAGTATATTAGGTATTTATGAAAACTAAATGAACAGATAGGCCATCACAATTACATAAAGCAAATATTAATCCTGTTACATAGGTTAACAAAGTACCCAAATCAAGTTTAATAAAGTGGGCACTCTTTGAGAGTAGAGATATGTATCATTCAATACTTGCTCCTCAAGTTACCTAGCTAAGTTTTAGGGACATAAAGTGCCTAAAGCGTTATTAATACACAACATACACTTGTGTTGCTCCTTTTTTTTAAACATAAACTCTTTACCAATAACAAATCATTACATAATTTCTCAAGTTTCTATTACCAAAGCTAGTCTTTCTCCATGACATAATACCTTCTAAAGTGTCTTGGACCTTTCTTTATGAATCTGAATGCTAACTAACTCTATGCCGTGTTTACTTTTTATAGTGATGTACTACTTTTTCAAAAATTATCTTTCTATAAAAACTTTTTTCTATTTCACTTTGAAAGTATAGCCCTCAGAACTAAAAGTCATACTCCACGTTGGTCAAATAAGTGTCAAGTGGAGGAGCGCTAAATCTTTTATTGTAAATACTACATGATATTTCCCCTGAGAACTGGACTAAGACAGGGTTGCCCACTCTCACCCCTCTTGTTCAACATTGTGTTGGAAGGCGTAGCTAGGGCAATTAGACAAGAGAAGGAAATCAGGGGTACCAAAATAGGAAAAGAAGAAGTTAAGTTATTCCTCTTTGCCAACGATATGTTCCTATACCTCGAAAATCCAAAAGAATCTGTGAAAAACTTGCTGCCACTGATAAAGAACTTTGGCAAAGTCTCCAGGGGTACAAAATAAATGTGCAAAGTACTGTCACATTCTTATACACCAACAACAAGCAGGCAGAGAACCAAATAAAAAGCACAATTCCATTCACAATAGCCACAAAAAAACAAAACAAAACAAAATGCCTTAGCATTTTCCCAACCAGATAAGTGAAAGACCTTTACAATGAAAGCTACAAAACATTGCCCAAAGAAATCCAAGAAGACACAAAAGGAAAAATGTTCCATGTTCATGGCTTGGGAGAGTCAACATTGTTAAGATGTCCATCCTACCAAGGCAATCTACAGATTCAACTCAATACCCATTAAATTACCAACATCACTCTTCTCAGACCTGGAAATGACAGTACAGAAATTCATATGGGAACATAAATGACCATGAATAGCCAAAACAATCCTCAGCAAAAGAAATGAAGCAGGAGGTTCACACTTTCAGACTTCAAACTTTACTATTAGGCTACAATAATCAAAAGAGCCTGGTATTGGTACGAGAATAGGCATATGGATCAATGGAACAGGATAGAGATTCTGGAAGCAAAACCTCAATTGCTCAGCCAACTCATCTTTGACAAAGCCTTCACCAACAACTACTGGGGAGAGAAGAACCTATTCAGTAAATGGTGCTGGGAAAACTGACTGACCAATTGCAGAAGATTGAAACAGGACCCTACCTATCACCATACACAAAAATCAACTCTAAATGAATCAAATACCTAAATGTAAAACCTCAGACTATAAGAACCTTAGAAATTGCAGGAGACACCCTTATGGAAGTTGGAACTGGCAATCAATTCCTGATCAAAACCCCAAGTGCCCATGCCATAAGAGATAAGATAGATATGTGGGATCTCATCAAACTGAATAGCTTCTGCAAAGCAAAATAAACTATCAATATTCTAGAGACAGCCCGCAGAATGGGAAAAAATATTTGCCAACTGTATATCTGACAAAGGCTTAACATCCAGTATCTATAAGGAACTTAAACATGTCTGAAAGGAAAAAAACAGTCCCACTAAAAAGTGGGCAAAAGACATGGATAGACATGTTTTAAGAGAAGATACATGGGCAACCAACAGACACATGAACAAGTGCTCAGCCTCACTAGTCATCAGAGAAATGCAAATCAAAACCACATTGAGATACCACCTAACCCCAGTAAGAATGGCCATCATTAGTAAAACAAACAACAATAGATGCTGGCAAGGTTGTGGAGAAAAAGGAACGTTTCTACACTGCTGGTGGGAATGCAAATTAGTGCAACCTCTTTGGAAAACAGTGTGGCGATTTCTAAAAGAACTAGACATTGACCTTCCATATGACCCAGCAATCCCCCTACTCAGAGTAGATCCAGAGGAACTCAAATCATTCTACAAAAAAGATACCTGCACATACATGTTTATTGCAGCACTATTCACAATAGCAAAAACATGGAACCAACCATGCTGCTCATCGAAACTGGATTGGATAAAAAAATGTGGTAAGTATACACAATGGAATATTACACAAGTCATAAAGAAGGACAAACATATGGACTTCACAGCAACTTGAATGGATTTAGAGTCAATTGTACTCAGTGATCTATCACAGAAACAAAGAAAAGAATACCACATATTCTCACTCATAAGTGGACCCTGAAAATTTACCATAGTACTATAAGAAAGGGATTGGCAGTAGCAGGATACTGTGGGTGGGGGTGAGGGGAACATGACATCAATAAGTGTACCTGATCTCAAACCAGGTGAAGGGAGGCCCAAACTTTACCTGTACAATGACCACTTGTATACCTAATCCTGAATTGCACTCTACATCTTTAAAATAAAATTTAAAAGTTAAAAAAATACTACATATGTAATAATAAGAGCCCCAAATTTCAGCCTTACAATCTGGACAAACCACCCCCACTGCTCACCTGCTGTCCTTGATGTGCCACTGACTGAAGACAAACTAGAAGTCAAAATCTAAAATTTATTTGTATGTCAACTTTTTTTTTCTTGAATTATTTCTTTAGATTTTTTTTCCTTTTCTATCCTTGAGGACATCTATTAGGAGTATGTCAGATCTTCTTTTTCTGTGTTCCAAAGTTATACTTTTCTCTCTAATTCTTTTAAATTCTTTGTTCTTTTTCATTTATTTTTCTCAACCTTCTCAAGTGTTTCTTCTTGTTCTTGACTGTATGTGAGTAGGGCCTGTCTGCCTTTTTACTGCTTCCAATGTAGCCTTGATTTCCGTGGTGAATTTATATTTCTCCTCAATTAATTTTATTAATTGTGCCAGCTCCGTTTTGTTGTTGTTGTTTTGTTTTGTTTTTTAGTAGGAATCTCACTCTGTCATCCAGGTTGAAGTGCAGTGGCACACTCATGGCCATTGCAACCTCGACTTGCTGGACTCAGGTGACCCTTCTGCCTCAGTCTTCCAAGTAGCTGGAGCCACAGGTGTGCGCCATCATGCCCTGCTAACTTTTTTGATTTATTGTGGAGATGAAGTCTTGCCAAGTTGCACAGGCTGGTCTTGAACCCCTGGTCTCACAATCCTCTCACCTCTACCTCTCAAAGTGCTGGGATTACAGGCATTAGCCACTGTGCCCAGCGCTCCAGCTCAGTTTTGGTTTTTTTTTGAGTTGAAGTCTCACTCTGTCACCCAGGTTGGTGTGCAGTGGCATGCTCATGGCCACTGCACCGCGACCTGCTGGGCTCAGGCGATCCTTCCACCTCAGCCTTCCAAGTAGCTGGAACTACAGGCGCATGCCACCACACCCTGCTAATTTTTTGATTTATTGTAGAGACGAGGTCTTGCCAAGTTGCTCAGGTTTGTCTTGAACCCCTGGATTCAGGCAATCCTCTTACCTCCACCTCCCAAAGTGCTGGGATTACAGGTGTGAGCCACTGTGCCAAGCTAGCCCAGTTTTTAATGATATTTTGTGGCCTTTTCATTTTATCCTTGAAATTATGTAACTCTGTTTCACATTTCTGATTCTATGAAGTCATTTAAAATTAAGTCTTTCAAATGGTATGGGAGAAGATATTTGCAAGTCATACATGTGATAAAAGATTCATAGTCAAAATATATAAAGAACTCAAACAACTCAATAGTAAAAAAGCAAATAATCAGATTAAAAATGAGCAAATGATCTGAGTAGATATTTCTCAAAAGAAAGCACAAATGACCATCAGGTATATGAACAAATGCTCATAATCAGAGAAATGAAATTAAAACCCCAGTGAAATACCATCTCACACTTGTTAGAATGGCTATTATTAAAAAGATGAAAGATAAGTGTTGGAGAAGATGTGGAGAAAAAGGAACGTTTAATTTCCACTCTACTGGTGGAAATGTAAAGTAGTATAGCCATTATGGAGAACAATATACAGTTTCCTCAAAAAATTAAAAATAAAAAGTCCAGGAACAGTGATTAATGCCTGTAACCTCCATGCTTTGGGAGGCAAAGGTGGGAGAATGCCTTGGGCCCCAGAGTTCAAGACTAGCCTGGGAGATATCAAGACCCTATCTCTACAAAAAAATAAAAAATTAGCCAAGTGTGGTGGTGCGTGCCTGTAGCCTGAACTACTCTGAGGTGGCTGAAGTGGGAAGATTTCCTGAGCTCAGTAGGTTGAGGCTGCAGTGAGCTGTGATTTCACCACTGCACGCTAGCCTGGACAACAGAGCAAGACCTTGTCTTTTAAAAAATTAAAAATAGAACTATCATATAATCCTGCAATCTCACTGCTGAATGTATATACAAAGGAAATGAAATTAGTATGTCAAGAGATATCAAAGAGAGTGTAGATACACTCTCATGTTCATTGCAGCATTATTCACAATAACTAAGATATAGAATCAACCTACGTGTCATCAATGAATTGCTGTATAAAGAAAATGTTGTATGTATACCCAATGGAATACTATTCAGCCTTAAAAAAGAAGAAAATTCTGTCATTTATGAGAACATAGATGAACCTGGAAGACATTATATTAAGTGAAGTAAGCCAGGCACAGAAAGACAATTATATATGGAATCTAAAAAAAAAATTGAATTCATACAAGTAGACAATAGAATGGTAGTTATCAGGGGCTGGGGTGGGGGGGAGATGGTCAAGGACACAAAATTTCAGTTAAATAGGAGAAATACATGCAACATGGTGACTACAACTAGTAACAATGTGTAGTATTCTTGAAAATTGCTTAAAGCGTAGATTTTAAGTGTTTTCACTGTTAAAAGTATGTAAGATAATACATAGTAATTAGCTCAAATTAGCCATTCCACAATGTACAGCTGACCCTTGAACAGCATGGGTTTGAACTGCACAGGTCCACTTACATGTGGATTTTCTCCTGCCTCTGCCACCCCTGAGACAGCAAGATCAGTCTCTCCTCCCCCTCAGCCTACTGAACATGAAGATGATGGGGATGAAGACCTTTATGGTGATCCACTTCCACTTAATAAACAGTAAATATATTTTCTTTCATATGATTTTTTTTTTTTTTGGAGTTGGAGTCACTCTGTCACCCAGACTGGAGTGCAGTGGCCGCTCCCAGCCACCGCAACCTCAACCTGCTGGGCTCCGGCGAGCCTTCTACCTCATCCTTCCAAGTAGCCGGAACTACAGGCGCACACTACCATGCCCGGCTAGTTTTTTTATTTATTGTAGAAATGAGGTCTCGTCAAGTTGCCCAGGCGGGTCTCGAACCCGTGGGCTCAGGCAATCCACTCACCTCAGCCTTCCAAAGCTCAGGATAACAATCTGAGCCACTGAGCCCAGCTTTCTTATAATTTTTAAAAGCATTTTCTTTTCTCTAGCTTACTTTATTGTAAGAATAAGGTAAATACTATAAATAACATATAAAAATGTGTTACTTGACTTTATGAGTAAGGTTTCCAGTCAACAGTAAGTTAAGGCTTGGGGGAATCAAAAGTTATATGTGAATTTTCAACTGGATGGGGGCTCTACCGTGCCCAATGCCTGTATTGTTTGAAGGTCAACTATACACATATTTAAAGACAACATTTTACTTACTTAAAAATAAGTAATTAAGTTTTGTGAATCTTTTGACTAGAAACCTCTAGGCAAAAATGTTATATTTTGTAATAAAAATGTTCAGGCATGTATTCTCAGCTGCAATTTTTCATATACATAGTTTATCCTTTTTTGCAATATTTGTATAGATTCTATGTTGGTCCTTTCCTTATCACTATTTCTCTTTGAGAGGTTCTTTCAAGACTAGATATTTGCAGGTGGAGAATGTAAACGGATGGGCTCTCAGTGTTTTGGGCTAAGGTAAACATTCCCTTATTTGCTGTTTGATAGAGTGGTTTATGTGAACCATAGTTTGACATATCTTCAACTGATGAGAACCGGGCAACCTGTCATCCAGAGTTTCCTCTTCACTCTGCCAAATCTTTAGATTCAATCTTGAAATAATGGCGCATCTGCCATCTGCTCACTAACAGATTTAGTACTGCCTTCTCTCCTGTTTTGTGTTGACAAGTAGGATTTTGAGAGAGTCCTGTCTTCAGCCTCTGTGCCTAGATCTTTCTGTTTCAAAACAAGGAGTCACTGGTTTTGCATCTCAGTGTGACTCACTACTCTGGAAGACACCAATCTTCCCAAAATCTCCATTGGCAGGTATCCTTTCTTAGCATTTTTACATCTTGGTCCAATCTTCATGACACTTGGTTACTTATCTTTATATATATATTATGGTTGAGATTCAAATGTTTTACAGTTTCATCAAAGATGTGACTTTATTTTTTGTCTGTTCTTTTTGTTGTTTTTAATGAGTTTCATGGAGGATAAGAAACTAAGTGTCTCTAAGTGATGTACATTTTCACTTTCCCATAGTTTGTAGAAATCTTACTTTTTGTTTAGTAGAATTCCTATATATTGAAGATATGTGTGGGAAAGGTAAACTTTTATATTCATTTTTTTACACTAGTAATTTTACTGACCTCTTTTTAGTTTTATTTTTTCCCCTTTGATTCTCTTGGAATTTACAAATATAAAATCATATTACCTACACATTTTATCATCTAACAACATATTTTATCTTTTTATTTATATTTTATCCTTTCTAATGTGTGTGTGTGTGTGTGTATGTGTTTGTGTGTGTTTTCCTTATATTTTGTTGTCTAGAAGATCCAAGTCACTATTGAATAGTAGCTATAATAAGAAATGTCCTCTTATGCTTATGATTTTTATGGGCATGATTCTGATGTTTATTATTTAAAATTAAGTTGTCCAGTGTTTTGTGGTTACTGTCCAATTTTTATCAAATTCCCTTTAAGTATCTATCATAATTGTGATCTGGTGATATTTTGCTTATTATTTTTGAAAATATAATATAGAATGAAATTTGTATAGTGCCTTTTTGGAGAATGTTGATCGTACATATCATCAGATTTTCATTTCAGGTCAGGCACTATCTAATAAAATAATGTCAGGTAGAATGATTGGTAGAGGTTTTCAAACACAGTTGAATAAAAGTTTTGTCTGCAGCTCAGAGGAAGATCTAGTGAATGCTTACCACATATGTAGGAATATGAAACTAAAATGTAGGCAAGTGTATTATGTGATTGACATTCAACAAATTTGAGGGGTTATTAAAAATGTAAGTTTAAAAGTTTAAGACCTTTTACTCTGTAACTTAATATCATCTAGCAAAAAAGACATGAATTTTAGTTTTCAATCCAGCATGAAAAAAGTATATGATGTGCCTGTAAAAGAAACAAATGCAATATTGGACTTTATTACTACATATGTAGTATTTAGGCTGAAAAGGATAGATCTCCTATTCTTTGAACTGATTTGACCAACCAAAGTATGATTTTAAGATCTATGGGCTACACTTTGATGGCGAAATAGAAAAGCTGTGTCTTAAACAATTGTATAAAACAATATATAAAAATCTATTGTTGGACCTATAACATATAGAAATATAACAAACTTGTCAATTACAGTACAAAAGAGATGGATAGGAGAAGAGCTGTATCAAATAAGAAAAGACACCAGATGGTAATATGAATCCACAGGAACAAATGAAAAGAACCAGAAATGGTAAATAAGAAATGCTATAGACATAGAATTGCTCTCCATTTTTTTTCTCAGCATCTCTAAAAGATGTAAAATTACATCAATAATTATAGCAATGTACTGTTGGGTTTCTAATACATATAAATGTATACTGGTTTTCTGTGGCTGCTGTAGCAAATTATCTTATGTTAAATGGCTTAGGACACGGTTTTTCTCCCAGTGCTGCAAAGGAGAAGCCCAAACTCAAGGTGTTGGCAAAGCTGACATCTCTCTCTCTAGAGGCTCTAAGGAAATTATTTCCCTTGGTTCTTCCATGTTCTGATGGCTATTGACATTACTTCAATCCCTGCCTTGATCTTCACATGAACTTCTCCTTTGTATCTCATGTTTTCTTTCCTTCTCTTATATTTTTTTAAAAAACAAGCAAACAAAAAACATTTGTCATTGGTATAAGCACCCACCTGAAAAATTCATGGTCATCTCATCCCAAATCCGTAATTTAATTACATCTTCAAAGTCTCATTTCCCAATTAGGTCACAGGTTCCAGGGGTTAGGTTGTGGACATATATTTTTGAGGGCCGCAATTCAAACCACCACAAAATGTAATATGTGAAACAATAATAGGGAGGAGGAATAACGCTATCTAGAAGTAACATTGTTATATCTCACTAGAATTAAGTTATTATAAATCTGAAGCAGATACTGGTAAACTAGAATGGATACGGTAAGCTTTAGAGAAGACACTGAGAAAATAACTAAAAAATACAGTTTAAAATTTATGAAAAGAATTACAATGTTACATTATAAAATATTTCCTTAATAAAAATAAATCAGTAAATGAAAAGTATGGGAACAAAAGAGAATTAAAACATATAGAAAAGAAAGAGTAAAATGGCAAACATAAATCCAAATATATCAATAATAACATCACATGAATGGATTAGACAATACAATGGAAAAGTAAATTGTCAGACTAGATTTTTTAAGGAAAAAAAATCCAAATGTATGTTGTCTAGAAAAGGCACTTTTAGATTCAAAGATACAAATAGGTTGAAAATAAAAGGATGGAAAAATATATATTGTGCAAACAACAATCACAAAATAGTTGAAGTGACTCTACTAATATCAGACAAAATAGACTACAGGACAAAAAAATGTTACTAGAAATAAAGAAATACTTTTTTTTTTTTGAGTCAGAGTCTCACTCCTTTGCCCAGGCTGGAGTGCCATGGCACGCACGTTCATGGCCACCCCAGTGTCAACCTTCTGGGCTCCAGCGATCCTTCTGCCTCAGCCTTCCGAGTAGCCGGAACTACAGACGAGCGCTACCACGTCTGGTTATTTTTTTCTTTTATTGTAGAGATGAGGTCTCACCAGGTCTCGAACCCGCGGGCTCAGGCAATCCACTCTCCTCAGTCTCCCAAAGTGCTGGGATTACAGGCTGAGCCACCATGCCCAGCCAAGAAATACATTTTTAATGATAAAGGGTCAATAGGAAAGATATAACAACTATAAACATATTTGCACCTAACAATAGAGCTTCAAAGTACATAAAGCAAAAAACTGGCAGAAATGAAGGAAGAAATAGATAGTTCAACAGTAGTAGTTGGAGACTTTAACATCCTACTTCCAGTAATGGGCAATAACTAGGCCAAAAATCAACAGGGAAATAGGAGACTCGAACAACACTATAAACAAACTTGATCTAAAAAAAAACAACTTTGTTTGAGCTATTACAACAAAATACCATAGCTATGTAGCTAATAAACAAGAGAAATTTACTTTTTACAGTTCTAGAGGCTGGGAAGTTTATGAGCGAGGCACCAGCATATTTGGTGTCTGGTGAAGAATCACTTTCTGGTTCATAGATGGCACATTCTTGCTGTGTCCTCACATGGAAAAAGAGGCAAGACAGCTCTATGGAGTCTCTATTATAAGGGTACTAATCCCATTTATCAAGGCTCTTCCCTCAGGACCTAATTACTTCCCAAAGGAGGCCCTACCTCCTCATATCATCACAGTGGGAATTAGGTTTCATCATATGAAATTTGAAGGGACACAAACATTTAGATCATAGCAATATTTATAAAATATTCACCCACTCATTCCTTACCCATTACACATGGAACAATATCTGAAATGATAGACCATATGCTAAGCCATAAAACAAACCCCAATAAATTTAAAAGGATTAATGTCATACAAAGTATGTCCTCCAACCACAACATAATAAAATTAAAAGTCAATAACAAAAGAAATTAAAGAATTAAAAAATATGTGAAAATTAAACAACACATACTAAAATAACCAATGGATCAAAGGATAAGTCAATAGAAAGATTTTTAAAATCCCAAGGTGAATGAAAATGGAGACACAACATGTTAAAACATATAAAATGCAGCTAAAACAGTGCTGAGAGGAACATTTATAGCTGTACATGACAAAAGGTTTTTTTTTTAAAGAAAGATCACAAATCAATGATGTAATCTTCTCCCAAACTAAAATTAAATTAAGCAGAAGAAAGGAAATAGCTCAGATTAGAGCAGAAATTAATGAAGTAAAGAAATTAAAAAGTAGAGAAAGACAATGAAACTAAAAGTTGCTTCCTTGAAAAAATTAACAAAATTGACAAACCTTTAACTAGATTGACCAAGAGAAAATGCCAGATGACTGAAATTAATAAATCCAGAAGTGAAAGAGGGTACATTACTACTGACCTTACAGAAACAGAAAGAATTATAAGGTAAAACTACAAATACTTGTATGATAATAAATGAGTAAATTAAATGAAATGAACAAATTCTTTAAAATACACAAACTGGGCTGGGTGCAGTGGCTTACACCTATACTCCCAGCACTTTGGGAGGCCGAGGTGAGAGGATTGCCTGAGCCCACAGGTTCGAGACCAGCTTGGGCAACTTGGGGAGATCTCATCTCTACAATAAATCAAAAAATTGGCCAGACATGGTGGCACATGCCTGTAGTTCCAGCTACTCGGAAGGCTGAGATAGAAGGATTGCTTGAGCCCAGTAGGTCAAAGCTGCAGTGGCTGTGAGAGTACCACTGCATTCCAGCCTGGGCAACAGAGTGAGACTTCAACTCCAAAAATAAAATAAAATAAAAATAAAATACACAAACTTAAAAAACCAAGTGAAAAAGAAATGGAAATAGTAATTCTGAATAACCCTATAAAAAATAAAGAGACTTTGTTAGTTACAAAATAATTACACAAAATAAGCCAGGCACAATGGTTCACACCTGAAATCCCAGAGTTTTGGGAGGCCAAGGCAAAAGAATCACTTGAGACCAAGAGTTTGAGACCACCCTGGGAAACATAGCAATATACTATCTCCACACACAAAAAAATAGCAATATAAAAAATAATAGCCAGCTATGCTGGTATACATTCATAATCCTAGCTACTCAAAAGACTGAGGCAAGATGATTGCTTGGCCTAGGAGTTTGAGACTACAGTGATTGCCACTGTACTCCAGCCTGGGCAACAATGAGTTTCACCAAAAATATATATATATCTACTGCATATATATTTTTGCATAGCTTTATTAATCAACAGAGAAATGCAAATAAAACTACAACAATATACCACCTAACACCAGTAAAGATGATGACTATATATATATTTGAGTCAACGACTCACCTCATAACCCAGGCTGGAGTGCAGTGGCATGATAACGGCTCACCACAGCCTCGACCTCCTAGGCTCAGGCACTTTTTCCACTTCAGCCTACCAATTAGCTAGGACTATAGGTGCACACCACCACATCTAGATAATTTTTTAAAAATTTTTTGTGGAAACGAGGTTTTGCTATGTTGCCCAGGAGAGTCTCGAACTTCTGACCTCAAGTGATCCTCCCATTTCAGCCTCCCAAAATGCTGGAATTATAGGCATGAGCACTATGCCCAGATTATGAAATATTTATATAAGTATGGATAGCAGTTCCTTACAACTGGAACAAGACAAGAATACTCACTCTCACCCCTCCGATTCAACATACTACTGGAAGCTCTAGCCAGCGCAACTAGGCAAAAGAAGGAAATCAGGAGTATCCAAATAGAAAAAAAGAAAGTTAAGTTATCCCTCTTTGTGGATGATATGATCCTAGACCTAGAAAACCCTAGAGAGTCTGTCAAAAACCTCCTTGCACTGATAAACAACGTTGGTAAAGTCTTGGGATACAAAATCAATGCACAAAAGACAGTTGCATTTCTATACACCAACAACAAGCAGACTGAGAACTAAATGAAAAACACAGTCCCATTCACAATAGACACACACACACACACACACACACACACACACACACACACACACCCCACACAAATGAAATACCTTAGTAGCCACCTAACTAGAGAATTGAAAGACCTTTACATTGAGAGCTAAAAAACACTGCTCAAGGAATAAATCGATCATGATTTAAACCAATGGAAAAATATCCCATGCTCATGAATTGGAAGAATCAATATTATCAAGATGTCTATCCTACCCAACACAATCTATAGAGTCAATGCAATCTCTATCAAATTGCCAGCATCATTTTTCACAGACCAAGAAAAGACAATACAGAATTTCATATGGAAGCAAAAAAGAGCACAAATAGTCAAAGCAATGTTCAGTAAAAGGAATAAAACTGAAGGTATCACACTTCTAGACTTTAAACTATGTTATAAGGTTAGTCAGGCATGGTGGCTCACACCTGTAATCCTAGAACTTTGGGAGGCAAAGATGAGAGGATTGCCTGAGCTTAGGGGTTCAAGATCAGCCTGAGCAACATGGCGAGACCTCATCTCTACAATAAATAAAAAAATTAGCTGGGCGTGGTGGCGTGTGCCTGTGGTTCCAGTTACTTGGAAGGTTGAGGCAGAAGGATCACCTGAGCCCAGTAGGTTGAGGCGGTAGTGGCCATTGAGTATGCCACTGCATTCCAGCCTGGGTGACAGAGTGAAACTCTGACTCAAATAAAATAAAAAGCCACAAGGCTACATTTACCAAGATGGCATTGGTAGGAATGGCACATTGACCAAAGGAACAGAACAAAGAATCCAAAAGTAAAAACATGGTCTCTCATCATGTTAACTCATCTTTGACAAAGTCATCAATAGCAAACATTGGGCAAAGGAAACCATATATAGCAAATGATGTTGGGAACACAAGCTAACCACATACAGGAGAATGAAACTGGACCCCTACCTACCACCATATACAAAAATCAAATCAAATAGGATCAAGAACTTAAGTGTAAAACCTCAAATTATAAGAAACTTAGAATAAAAGAAAGGAAACACCCTTCTGGACGTCAGAGTAGGCAATGGATTTATGTCCAAGTCCTCAAAAGCAATTGTAATAAAAGCTAATATAGACAGGTTGGACCTTATCAAACAGAAAAGTTTTTGCACAGCAAAAGAAACCTTCAAGAGAGTACAGAGACAACCCACAGAATGGGAAAAAATATTTTCAAGCTATGCATCTGACAAAGGCCTAACATCCAGGATCTACAAGGAACTCAAATTAGAAGGAAGAAAAAACAACCCCATTAAAAAGTGGGCAAAGGACATGAACAGACACTTCTCAAAGGATGACATACAAGCAGCCAACAAA
>CAUYQG010040696.1:0-11080 GCA_963574415.1 Tarsius wallacei
GCTAGGGCTGGTCTCAAACTCCTGACTACAAGCGATCCTCACACCTCAGCTTCCGGGTAAGAGTTGGGATTACAGGCATGAGCACCATGCTCTGGACCGATTCAATTTTTTTTTTGAGTTGAAGTCGCACTCTGTCGCCCAGGCTGGAGTGCAGTGGCACGCTCTCAGACACCCCAGCGTCGACCTGCTGGGCTCCGGGGATCCTTCCGCCTCCCTTCCAAGATTCAACTTTTTTTAAAGGAATCAACACGCTATGGCTAGGCCCTGCTCCACGTGGAATTAACAGTCTGCTGGAGGTACTCAACAGAGGATATACAACGTATAGGTCTAAACAGTGAAATCTGAAATATTTTTTTAAAACTGATACTATATGTCCAGATTTTGATAAGTTTTTTAAAAACATCAATTCCAACATAGGAATGAGAATTACATGGGAAAAAGAGGAAGAAGACAGAAAAAAAAAGGCTTTCACCGGCGTTTAATTGTTTTCTACTGCATTCAGTTTTAATATACGTATTCAACCAGGGTCAAGATACAAAGCCTTGATTACCAACGAATTGGCCACTAACCTGGGGCATCATGGAGAATGGGACACAAACCTCACCGGGCTAGTTCCTGGAATGCCTCCCTAAAACTGGAAAAGGGCAGGCTCTAACGGAAGTGTCTTCCTTCTCTCTGAAGCCCGATTCCCTACGGGACCACCCCGAGCCCTCCTGCAGTCTTCCAGGAGTCTGCCACCCTAAGCGACTTGAGACGAAGTCCGTCTGGGCACAGGAAGGAAGCAGGGAGCCAGGAGTGACTCGGTGGCGTCCGGCTAAGTCGCTCCACTTCCCGCTGCCAGCCAAGCTCGGTGTCCACCGTCAGGACCGCACAGCTGGCCACGCGTGGCCCTTCAGTGTGAGCGCACAGAGGCGGGTGGTGCCCGCGCAGGCCGCTTCCTCGTGGGAGCTGGCCATTGAGACGGGGGCCGTCTGTCTTCCCGGGCGGGGGAATCCTGTTGGAGAAAGTAGGTCTGCAGGCGGAAGAGCGCGACCTGGAGCCTGGCACCCGGACGCCGAGAAAGTGAAAGAGGAAAGGGGGGGGTGGTGGGGGGGGTGGTGGTGGTGGTGGTGGTGGTGCGGACCCGTAGTTCCAATTGCTGAGGAAGCTGAAGCAGAAGGATGGGAGGAGCTCAGGAGTTCGAGGCTGCAGTGAGCTGTGATCATGCCCCTGCACTCCAGCTTGGGCAACAGAGTGAGATCCTGTTTAAAAAAAACAATTTATGAGATACAAATATATAGTCAATGTTATTAAAGTACCATTAAATTACGTTAGTGCTTTAAATAGTTCCAGTGGGCTATGTTTATAGCATGAGGATTCAGAATCTGCAGATGAACTACTTGTGTGTCAAGTCTAGCTTTACTTTATGGCTCTCTAGCTGTGTTACCTTTGGCAAATTACTTAGCTACTGTTTTCCTCACTGGTAAAATGGGAGTAGTAATAATTGTCTCCAAGACATGGTAAAAATGGAATGAGTTCGTATGTAGAGTGTGCTTAGAATAGTAAATAATACATAAATGTTAGCTATTTTGGAAATATAAACACTAAATTGGAGTATAGTTGGGTTTGGTTTGTATAAGCTTTCTGGGAATCGAAGGCGTAATTAATAATTTGGCTTATTTGTCATTGCTGAGTGTCACTTAGAACACTCATTTCTTCTCTCTTTTTTTTTTCTGCCACATTTTTCCTGTGACACATTTGCTTGCCATATTACAATGTGGATTATATCTTTGGTAATGTTAATGTATAATCCTCAAGGTAATATCTGGTGGATGTTGTATTTATGTAATAGCATATATTTGTGTCTCTCCTTGTTTTGGTCATTGCATGTTTTCAAATTTTCAACATTACTCTTCATTTCTTATTGCAAAAAAAGGAAAATCATATTTAAGTGGAATTTATGTTTCTTGGAATATTTTGAAAACATGTTTTTTTGGTGGGGTCAATCAGACAGGCGAATTTGTGGAAGTGAGGATTGATAAAAATGTCAATTCTGTGGAAACTGGTATTAGTCCATCCATTCATTTTTTTTCCCCAGAAAGCACTTAGTAAGCACTTAGTGTGTATCTGATTTTATGATACAAAGGTGTAGGTCTTATTCAACAATTTATAATCTGTGAGAAAAGAATGGTATTACCTGGGTATTTACTGTGGTAGTATAAAAAATGTTTCTTGAAACCATTTGGGTAGAAAACATAATGCTTTCAAAAGGTCTTCTGTTAACACAAATACTTTTTTTTCCTCTGCATTTCAAAGAGTTACAGATTGCACAAGAAAATGGATACATTCAAAAAATGTATCAATTATTTACTTGCTGTTTTTTGGGCACAGGGGACAATTAAAACAAAGGTGGATATGAAATGCCAAAGTGTGTTCAGTTGAGTGTTTATAAAGTTATAGTTTATAAAGTTATAGTTTACATTGATACAGCCTGCTGATACAGGCTGTGGTGAGATGACCTCGTCAGAGAATATCCATGACAGATATGCAAGATTTTCACAAACCGATGATTTCCTTTTCTTTTGGATATACACGTATAGTTTTTTGTGTATATAGTCTTTTTCCAGAGACAGTCTCTCATTCAAATTAAAATTAAAGGCAGGAATTTAGCATTATGAGAAAAACAAATAGAAGAGCTTGAAGTAAAGGACCCTTTGGACCTAAAATAGGATTAAAATTTATAATCTCTTCAATTAATCCATTTTTTTTTTTTTTTTGGAGACAGAGTATCACTCTGTTGCTTAGGCTAGAAAGATCACAGTTTACTGCAGCCTCAACCTCATGAATAGCTGGTACTACAGGTACGTGCCACCCCACCTGGCTAGTTTTTGATTTTTTTTTTTTTTTTTTTTGTAGAGACAAGGTCTCACTATGTTGCCTGGGTGGGTCTTGAACTCCTGGGCTCAAGCACTCTTCCCACCTAGGCCTCCTAAAGTGCTGGGATTATAGGTGTATGCCACCATGCCCAGGCCCCAGATAGTTTTTTAAGTGAACTGTTTTAATTCATTGAATTCACTCTTTAGACTTCATTAACACTTTTAAAAGTATATTTCAGAAAAATGTTGACTGAATAATCAGTTTTTATATCCCTGATGGTTAAAATGTTAATGGTCTTAGAATTTATAAGGCCACATTAAAACATTATATTTAAACTATGTTTCCGTGTTCTCTTAGTTTCCTTGCTTTGTATGAGGTTTGACCCTTTGCTTGTTTAAGATGTTCAGATGATGACTCTTAGCATATTTTAGGGGAGTTGAGTATTGCATATTAATTTGCTTACCCCTGAGCATCATAACATTCTTTTAAAAATCCAACAATCATATTAAATTTTTTTTCTAGGTGGGTTGACCTGCAGAATGCTTCGATACCAATATTTTTGTAGAAAATATAAGGAATTTTTTTCATGCTGGCTGGAGCCTAGCATACTCAATTTGGGTATCTGGCCAAAAAAAATACATACTACAGGAGAAAGATATAATGAATATGACGCTGAGAAGCAAACAGTTCAAACTGGAGCTCAAGAGTTGCAAAGCTGTCAAGATAAAGATTCTGAAGCTACAGCTAAATTACATATTCCAGTCATGGTGGATGAGGTTGTCCGTTGTTTAGCACCTCAAAAGGGGCAGGTAAGTTGATGAGTTTTATTTTTTAATACTTTTTTGGGGGGATATAATTCACCTCTCGTAATATTCACCATTTTCAAGTGTATAATTCAGTTACCTTTAGTATACAGATGGTCCCTAATTTACAATGGTTTGACTTAAATTTTTCAACTTTACAGTTGTGTGAAACAATACACATTCAGTAGAAATTGTACTATGAGTACCCATACAACCATTCTGCTTTTTATTTTCAGTACAGTATTCAAAAAATTGCATGAGATAGTTAATACTTTATTTAATTATTTTAACTTTGTGTTAGAAGATTTTGTAGGGTAATATAAGTGCTCTGAGCATGTTTAAGGTAGAGTAGGCTAAGCTATAATGGTTGTTAGGTTAGGTATATTAAATGCATTCTTGACTGTGCTATTTTCAACTTATGATTAGTCTATTGGGGCATAACCCCATTGTAATTCGAAGAGCATCTGTATTCATAAGGTTGTACAGTCATCACCACTATCCAGTTGAGGAACATTTTAATCACTCCAGTAGAAAATCCTATGCCAATCAGCATTCACTGCCCATAGATCTCCTTTACCCAGCTTTTGAATACCGTTAATTTATTTTTTTATCTCTATGGATGTGCCTATTCTAGACATTTTATAAAAATGGATTCACACAATATGTGGCCTTTTATCTGTCTTCTTTTACTCAATGTTCAAGGCTGATCTATTTTATAGCATGTGTCAGTACTGTGTTCCTTTTTATTGCTGAATCATTTCATTGTATGGATATGCCACATTTTGTTTACCACTTAACAATTAATGAGCATTTATGTTGTTTCTACTTTGTGGCTATTTTGAATAATGCTGCTATGAGCATCTTTTTGTATGTGTATGTAGACATTGTTTTCAGTTCTCATGGGTATATATCAAGGAGTGGAATTGCTTTATGCTTACCTTTTTGAGGGTCAGACAGACAGTTTCCCAGAATTGATTAGTTTTGTCAAATGATAGTTTTAAAAGAAAAAGAATAGCAGGATGAATGGTTCCAGATATGAAAATTGAATTCCAGTTTAGCTCCTTGAGAATTTTATTTTATAATGGAGACAAAGGCATGGGTCTGAATTCCTGTGCTCCATTATTTTTGCCTTAATTTTCACCTACCCTTCTGTATTTGTTGGAGTTCTCCAGAGAAACAAAACCAACAGGATGTGTATATGTATACACACATACACACACACACACACACACACACACACACACACACCACACACACCCCTACCTTGAGGCCACACACACACACACACACACACACACACACCTACACCTACCTTGAGCCTTGAACAACGCAGGGGTTAGTATTATTGAGTGCTAAGCAGTCAAAAATCCATGTACAAATTTTAGCTGTCTAAATACTTAATTATTAATGGCCTACTGTTGAACAGAAGCCTTACTGCTAACATAAATACACATTTAAATATTGTTTACTATACTTGTAAAATAAAAGAAGCTAAAAAAGAAAATCATAAGGAAGAGAAAATATATTTACTACTTGTTAAGTGGAAGTGGATCATCATAAAGCATCGTAAAGGTCTTACTCCTGTTGTCTTCACCTTGAGTAGGCTGAGGAGGAAGAGGAACGTGGTCTTACTGTCACAGGGTGGCAGAGGTAGAAGAAAATCTGTGTGTAAGAGGACACTTGCAGTTCAAACTTCTGTTGTTCAAGAATCAACTGCCAATGTGTATATATATGTATATATATATATATATACATACACACATATATGGACATAGATATCTCCATCTCTCTCTCTCTATGCATATATAGATATCTCTACCTGTTATAATACGTTTATAGATATCTATATCTATCTAGCTATCTAGCAGTCTATCTAGAGAAAGAGAAAGATTGTTTTAAAGAATTGACTGATGAAATTGTGGAGTGTTGGTATACTGAAAATCTGCAGGATTGGCTGGCAGCTTGGAGACTCAGGGAAGAATTACAATTTGAGCCCAAAGGCTATTTGCTGGCAGAATTCCTTCTTGTTTCAGTGGGTCAGTCTTTGTTTTATGGAGGCCTTTCACTGATTAGATAAGCCCACCCTCAAAATTCAAATGGAGGGTGATTACTTTATTCAGAGTCTATCAAGTTAATTGTTAATCTCATAAAAAAAAAAAAACAAAAAAAACACCTTCATGGAAACATCCATATTAATGTTTGACCAAATTTCTGGCTACTGTGGTCCAACCAAATTGACACATAAAATTAACCATCACATCTACTTATAATATTGTTGGCCGGATTAAATTAGATCTTAGGTTATGAAATGCTTTAAAATCTATAAAGAGATCACAAAGATATCAGGTGATATAACATTAATGCTTTGCACTCGGAGACATCTCGCAGATCACTTACCAGTAACTCAACTATTTTATGAAATAGTGAAAAGCGACTCACTTCATATTAAATAGTTTAACGTTGGAGCCAATTATTTTATTGTAATGATATTTGGCTTATAATGGAATTTTGGACATTAAAGAACTTATTTATGATGAAAAATCAAAATTTTATATCTTACATTTTTCTAATGTGGTAATATGTGAAGCAATCACCTGCGTGCATTGCAGGTTCGTTGATACATGTTGTGTGATAGTAATTTGGTTGACATCTTCCATCTGGTGTATTTCTATACAAGCAGACAATGCAGTCTTATTTTCTTCCTCCTACCTTTATAATATGTAATTTATTGTCCAGTCTGTTGTTCAAAGACGTTGTGGAAGGACCTACTCATGATTTCTGAAAACTGCTTCTCCACTGATCGATAAGAAGCTTGACAAACTTCAAATGGAACATAGGTTTATCATTTTTCTAATGCTCGGTACAGTAAATAGGAGTTAATAACATATTTCTAGTCCCTAGAAGAAGAATGTCCTCCACTATTTTTAAAGATTTTCACCAAAACGATATGTAGAAGCATATTGATCCACATGATCCACACCGCTCATGTTTGCAATAGAATTTGGGATCATTTCAGACTTTTTGGCTGATGTAATATTTCCACCACATGATGCCCTTGAGGTAGATTTCACTCCTTCATGTTTCCATGTGCTGAGAATTGTAATGTCCTTTTGTCCCTGCACACAAAAAAAGTAAGATTATACACTCCTGTTTTTTTCCTTAAAAACTTCGGCTTTTTGATTTGTGCTGGTAATCCCTCTCAGTTGACTTTGATTATAGGAGTAAGATGACATCATCTTTAGTAGCTCTTCTACTAAGACAGCACTAGTGTAATTATCTGTCAGTAAACATGTGGTATCCTGCTGCATTGGGAACTTTTCCCAACAACTTTTTATATAAATGTAATGGAATTCTGGTGCTTATTGGAAGATCAGGTCGAATGATGTTTTTGGATGTTATGCTGTCATAATAGGGAGGTGTTGAAAAAAAGATACCCTGTTTTTGAATCAGTTAGTGCATAAATATGTATACTGCATTTGGTAGCCTCATTTGGATTGTATATGTTATAAATAATATTCACCCTTTAATTTCCGACTTAGTGTGGATAGATATGTTCGATTTGTGCTGCTTGCTGCTTCAGTACCATCTGCCTTCATCTTTGAAAGTCTCTTTCTTTTAAGACTACAGTAATTTGCTTATCTATCTTTTCAAGTTATGCCATATGGTACATAGGGTATACCTGCAGCTTCCTTTCACTATGGAAGCATTTCATACATTCTCTTTCTACCTAATGCCAGCTAATTTTTTTTTTTAACGTATCTCTCGGTATATATTCCATATATATATATATATATATATATTTTTCTTTTTAGTACAGTCTGAATGGAAAATTCAAGGAAACATACATTTTTGAAACACTTGTGCTGGCATAAGTTTGCCCTGTATATTACCAGCAAGCTCTTTATGTCCCCTGAGAGGGCACATTGGAATGATTTGCTAGATTTGTGATATCCCCTCAGAGGGGACATCTGAGTGCAGAGTTAACAAAGAAAAACCTAGGAACTTCTTGATAATTAAGTATATTCACAAAAGAAAAATAATTTTATTGAAGTAAATTTTCTACAAATGCTTGTTAATAATTAACACTAATACTTCTTGGTGTACTAACTTCAGAAATGTGATTCCTTGTTCTAGAAACTACTGTTTTTTGCCTGAATCAGTTATTTTATTTTATAAGTCATATCTTGCTTCTTTTTTCACATAAGCAGGCATACAGCCTAGTGGTTAAGAACAAAGATTCTGGAAATGAACTGTTGAGGTTTGACTGTGTTGTCTAGGAAACGTGTACATTTGCACACATACATGCAGCTTTTAATCATTTTTTTCCTCCAGAGAATTCTTCAAGTTGCATCAGGCAGTTTTTATAACTAAGTTCTAAGCTATATGTGTAAGGTATACTAGAATATCAGGATGTTGCTTATACAATAGCCATCAGTGATGTGATGTGGGCCACAAGTGATGTGTTATGGGCCATCAGTGATGTGATATGGGTTGCTTCATAGAAATATTGCTTACTCTCTCCTCAGGCAGCATATATGTAGCAAAATACACCCAAGTTTTTAAAAATTAGTTTATGTGTATAAAAACATCTAGCTCAATGTTGTCATATAGTAGGGACTCCAAAAAATACATGAAAATGCAAATTAAAAAATTAAATTGGGTAAAACTTGTTGAATATGACTTCATCAAAATGAAATTATCTTAATTTTCTTTAATGTAGGGATAGCAATTAAAACCCACATCTAAGTGTGAATTTCTTTAAAGGTATGTTTAAATATATATGACATATTTTACATACATGTGAATATATATAAAAGGGGAGGAGCAGTTAGTAAAAAATGGAGCTGGATTCAGTGGCTTGAATTTGACTTTTGGAACCAAAAACCAAAGCACCAATTTACTGAAGCCTAGTAACAAAACCAAATATTTATTTTGCACCAACCCCAGGAGTAGAAAAACAAAAGCATACTCCATTACATTTCCTAGTAAATTAGTATTGTATCTACCTTTTTTCTAAAACCAATTGAATTAAAATTAGATGATTCTACAACTTGACCTACACTGCTGTTTCATTCTGTTCTAGTTCCTGACAAATGTAAAGTTGGTTTATTTTGACACTTTCCTTGTTCTGAGTTGGATTTTTCAGTAACTTTTTATAGAAAGTTTAATTTTATGAATGTTATTTCTGAAAACTTTTCATGTGAGATACACTTAGAGACAATGTTATTTCTTATCTTTTCTGCTGTCTGGCAGACAGCTTTATTCATTATTCTCTTAATCTTCAAGTAATAAAGAACTTGTGACAATCCTTTACCAGGGAAGGTCTTCATTCCATCCATAATCCATTATTTGCTTCTCTTCTTCCTGAGCCTTTTCCCAAAAATCATTTTCCTTTGCAAACTCTGAGTCATCTACTCACTTTATCCATCACCTACTTACTACTACTATTTTCCACATCACCTTCAACAGTGAATTAGCAGATGAAACTTTTGATCATAACAGAAACTTTAAAAAATATCTAGATGTAGTTTTAAGTGATGCCTAGGCCATTTTATACCTATTTATTTTTTCTTTAATTTTTAAAAGATGCTCATCTAAAGAAAATAGTGATTTGGGGAATTTTTTTAGTATCATAGCTAGTTTATTACATATTTAAATTCATTTTTAAAAAGCATTCTAAATATTTACTAGTTTGAATATAAGAAAATAAAATTATCTTTCTCTTCCTTAGGAGTACAGAAGGAACTAAATAAATTATAGCTTGCTTAGTTTTCCTTATTTCATGTTCTAGGTGAACTTTCTGTAAGAATATATTTGTTGTTCTGAAAACATTTTTCTTGCTCCTGGAGATGCTTTGCTATAGGGTACGCTGGTCCATTTTTCATTCTTGATTTCTGAAAACTTGACAAAATAAGTATAATCCTGCCTGGTTAACATGGTAGCAGTTTGGAGAGTATAGGAGACTTTTTATTTAGGGCCCAGTAGTAGTGCTAATCTAACTTTGACCCTTGGGGCTTTTCGAAGAGTGTTAAGTTATAAGGGAGGATGAACTTGTAAGGACTAGTACTAGTAGCTGTGCAGTTTTTGTCAAATAACTTACCGTTGTGGTGCTTCAGATTCCTCATCTGTAAAAGGAGGAAACAGAACCTACCTCGTATAGTTACTGTGAGGATTAGATGAGTTAATGCTTGTGAGCTGCTTAGTTAGAATGATGACTTCCAAGTAGCTTGAGCTCCATAAACGACAGCTGTTATTATGAGGACACGAAGGGTCATGGTGTGGCAGTTAGATTCAAAGAGGATTCAGGGGAAAAATGCCCAGGGACAGGAAAGGTGCAACCAACTTTATTGGAACTGAAAAAGTGCTGTTGCCTCTGCTGGGAACTCTCCAGTCACTATACTTCAGGACTTGTGTCAATTTTTACTTTTTTAAGGCAGTTTTTTGATGAGCTTCCAGAGGAGACGGGTGACTCTATAACAAATTTATAGTCATGTACTTTTCTTTCATGGCACATGTAATAATTTATAACTATAATTTTTTGAGGTTATTTGTTCAATGGACATCTCTCCTAAGAGGTTGCCCTTCATGAAGTTTTGGACATGTCTGTCTTGTTTACCATGACCTCTAGTGCTTAGTTCAAGGCCTGCTATGTGGTGGTTTTGTAATGATATTTAAATTAATGAATGAAAGTCAAAGAAAACCAGAGAACAGATGGGAGGCACCAATAAAAGGAAAGTCTGTTGGGCACTGAGGTAGCATCTTTGGCTCTAGACGTTTATATAATTGCAATCTCAGTGTGACAGGCCTAGTCTGATCAAGTAACTGGAGTAACCTGCGAGAAAACTGTGAGAAAGAAAACAAATACAAGTGCTGAGAAAATGAGCTGACATCTATACAGATGCAAAATAGACTAAGGTTGCAGGGTTTGGCCTATAAATATTTTAAAATAAGTATGTTACCTATTTGAAAATTCTAACATTTAATATTAGTTTATAATTATTAGATTTGCTAGAGTTGTCATGGTACCAGTTTTGATAATTTTCTTTTTTTTTAATAATCAATATTTTTTATTATGATATTGTGGGGTACGGTTAAGAGTTAGGTATACAAATATGCTTCGTTCAGGTACCCTTGTTGATAAGAGGTGTCTCCCCGTCCCCAGACAGATATTGACTACCGTTAATCCCATCTCCCTTCCCCTCCCCCCTCCATAGTTTCCCACTACTGTCAGTCATTTTCTTATAGTAATACGTTGTATGTTCAAGGTTCACTATATGAGTGAGAACATGTGATACTCAGATCTTTGTTTCTGTGAGAGGTCACTCAGTATTATAGATTCTAGTTCCATCCAGGTTGCTGCGAAATTCATGATTTTGTTCTTTTTTATGGCTGTGTAGTATTCCATCATGTATATGTACCAC
>CAUYQG010040699.1:0-10666 GCA_963574415.1 Tarsius wallacei
CAGCCTATCCCATTCCTCCCTAGGCAAATCTCCTTCAGATGCAACACCAGAACAGCCCAAGGTTTAGCATAATAATCTCTAGTAAACTTTTAGATTCCTTGTCAAGGCCGAAGATCAAAGGTCACCCTTTGGCTGGCCAAAGTCATAAAAATAATAATACGACCACCTTTGGTCAATGGCCAGATGTGGTGGCTCACGCCTATAATCCCAGCACTTTGGGAGGCCAAGGCAGGAGGAGGATCCCTTGAGGACAGAAGTTTTGAGGCCAGCCTGAGCAACGTAGCACAATAACAGTTCTAAAAAAAAAAAATGTCTCATTTTTCTGGTGGAGTTTCTATGGAATCAGTGAGAACTTTTACTCACTCAGGAGCTGTTGGCCTTGTGTTTACCTCTGTCCCTGATGCCTCACTGGAGAGCTGGCCTCCTGGGCTGTGGTTTGCTGATTAGTAAGATGGAGACAGGCAGTGCTAGGCAGGCATGTTCTGCACCCCCTGATGCTGGGCACCCCACCCCCAGGAGAGGCCCCTCCACACTGGCCTAGTGGAAGCTCTGACTTCAGCAAGCACTGTCCACCAAGGATGGGCTGGCAAGGAAGACTCTGACTCATGGGCGGCTTCTGAGACTAGCAAGAACTGTTCACACCTGAGACAGTGCTCCATAAAAACATCGCCTAAGCCCCACTTTGCTTACCAAATTTGATATAAAGTGAATATGCCCAAATAGAGACCTGGCATGGGCAGGAAGCCCAGTCCAGATGCTGGGGAGGCTGGCAGCACTTTGGGACATCTGGCAGCATCCAGGGAGGCCAGCAGCACCTCGGAAGGCTGGCAGCACATGGGTCTCCAGCCCTGGCTGATCGTTGGGCCCCTGTTGCACCCAACATCCTCAGATGGCATGGAGATCTGTCCTGGTAACTGCACAGTGCATAAAGTGATGGCACTGTGACCAGCCCCAGCGGTGCCCTGTGAACAGCAGGTGATTACTCTTGGGGACTCTGGCGCTCGCGGCTTGCCCAGCTCCATGCCCCATGCCCCGCAGCAGGTCAGGGCAATGTTGGAGAGGCTTGAGGTGGAAGTCCAGGTGTCGATCTGGGGTATGGCCTCAGTGCCTGGGCAGGTGCCCACGAGCTTTGAGCCCCACGTCCTACCTGTCAGGTGATGGTGCAAGGCTGTGCCTTGTGGAGCATGGGTGAAATGCCGCAGGACTGTGAACACCAGCCCAAGACCCATGCTGATGAAGCAACCCGTGACGAATGGCTGCTGCCACAGCCGCCAAGGTCACCATTCAGCCTCATGCTCTGAATGCTCAGCATCGATGTGCTTGCTGATGTCAGCGCAGGGAGCCACTTGCCTTCCTTCTCAGCTAGGGACTCCAGGAGGCCCCAGCGGGCAGATGAGAACAGGTGTCCCCACCCAGCATCAGCCAAGGACCCGGAGGCGATGCACGACAGGTGTCCACTCTGCCCAGAAACCTCGCTCCAGACACGCTGGGTCCCACCGCTCGGCGCCGGGGGCTCTGTAGTCCTTCCAAGGGGGCACCACTCATCACCCCCATCACTGAACTGCCAGCACTTGCTTGTGGCCAGCTGGTGAGATGATTGATTCTTGTTTGTTTTGATTCTGTTACTCATGAACAGACGTAACCTTCACCAACCCACCAAGTGTGACTTAATGGCTTTTTCTTTGAAGATGGTTGGAGGAGCAGCCGGGGCATCCTCTGCAGCTTGTGGACCTGCCTGCGTGAGGCAGGAAGGGGGTGGCTTGGTGTCCTCAGGGATGGAGGGAGCCGGGCAGCACTCACCTGACCCTTGGGGGCTGGGGATGCGGGGCGCACGTTTCTGAGGTGAGGCCAAGAAGGGCAGCATGGGAAATGACCGCTCTCACGGTCGTCCTTACCCCATCCCACACCTCCCACTGCCAAGGGCTGAGGCTTCTACATAGAAAAGCCAACAAATGAAAAGACCCAGTGTGAACTGTCCGTCGCCTGTGAGGGTCGGAGCCCCTTCCAAGGCCGGCCACACATTCATACATGAACTTGAGGGCTTGGGGAAAGGCAGGACTTGGCCCATGCTGCAGGCAGCCCAGAGTCCTGGGAGAGGGGCCCAAAAATGGCCAGCCCCCATGGGCAGGAGGCCCAGTGCTGTGACTGGTCCCTGGTGACCAGGGGAGAGGGGTCTTAAAGCCCCATACTGGGGTCGGTGTTGCCAGGCTTTCAATGCCACTCCAGTTGGGAGCGAAAGGGGCCTTGAATCCTTGGCCCATGGCCCATGGGTGGTGGCTGCTGGGTAGGATGGTTCCGCCCTGCTATCCTGTCCTGAGGCTCCTGTTACCTGTTTATACACATTTTGCTATTTACATTTTAATTTCTTATCACATGGCTAGGACTGCTTATAAAGTATACATTTTAATATGAGAAAAATCATTATTTCCTAAGCAACTCTGAAAAGGCAATAATGGAAAACAGCCCATGTGAGTGGTCAAGGTGCGAGTAACTACACAGCTTCCTCACCTTAGGGCCACTCTGTCTCCTCAACAGCCTCCACCGACTTCCCTGGCGCTGTCCTCTCCATCAGGGCTTCCCTGTCGTTCCTGGGTGGTAAGGACAGGCCCAGGCAGGCTTGTTCCCCTGAAGGGAGTGTCTCAGCCTGCCCAAATTGCTCCTCCAGGCCCAGCCTCTAAGTAAACAAAAATGGCATATATTTAATGTATACATTTTGATGAGTTTGGACATATGCATACATCCACAGTACCATCACCACAATCAACATATTACACATATCCATCACCTCCAAAATTTTTGTGTGTTCTTTTGTGGTTGTGTGTTTGTGTGTGTGTGAACACAACATGAGATCTAGCCTCTTAACATATTTAAAGTGCACAATACCAAATTGTTAACTATAGATACTATGTGATACAGTAAATATCTAGAACTTGTTTATCTTGCATAACTGAGCCTTAATACCCATGGAACAGCATGTCCGCATTTCTCCTTCCCCAGCCCCTGGCAACCACTTTTCTACTCTCTGCTTCTGAGTTTGCCTATTTTGGATACCTCATGTAAGTGAATCATGCAGTATTTTTCCTTCGGTGACTGGCTTATTTCACTTATCACAGTGTCCCCTAGGCCCTAGGTTCATCCATCTTGTCACAAATGGCAAATTTTCTTCTTTCTAAAGGCTGTATAGTATTTTAGTGTGTGCCTACCACATTTCTTTATGCTTTCTTCCACCAATGGATTCATCCTTCTGAAAACATTCTTTTCAGCGCCTCCTTACTGCTGCTTCTATTTTAGGCTGAGAGTTACCAGTTAGGCTAGACAACTACCACCCTGGGGCCTCTTTTCCTTATATTGTGTTAATTATTATGTGTTATGTTAATTATTCCATTTTGTATATACTGCATTTCCCCCTTTCTTGGTTTTTATACCCATTTTGATCAACTATATACTCAGATAACTCTCTTAAAAAGTGCGTATGGATAGTAGACTTTCCAGTTCTTTAATTGTCTGAAAATAACTTTTATTGGGCACTCAATACTGATTGCTATAATGATGAGATTTGGAATTCTGAATTGTAAATAATTTTTCCCCAGAACTTTGGAGGCATTTTTCCATTGCTTTCTAGAATCCAGACTTGCTTCTTAAAAAAAAAAAAAAAATCTGCTTTTTTCTTGAGAGTAGAGATTTCCTTTTTTGATGATTTTGTTTGTTTCTATAAGTTTGGGGATTTCTCTTTATGTCTAGTATGTTGCAATTTCATTATAATATGTGCATGTATCAGTCTTCTTCATTATTTCCTGTGTTTCAGACATATTTAAAGAATCTGAAGTCAGTCATCTCTCCTCAATTCTGAGAATTTTTCTTATGGTTTTTGGATGATATTATTTCCTGTGTTTTCTCACTTCTCTCTTTCTGGATTTCCTATTTGTCATATGTTGAGCATCTTGAATTAATCCTCTGTGTTGATTATCTTTTACCTGATGTGCTCCAGCCCTTTGTCTTTCGGCTCCAGTTTTAGGAGAGTGAACTTAACCTTATTTTCTATCTATTTTATTGATTCTGGTGGGAAAGAGATTGGTTCTTATTTCCCAAATCTTTTTTGCTTTTTCATATTTGGTGCTTACAGTGTTCTGTTTTTGTTCTGTGGATGCAATGTAGTCTCCAAGGATAGTAGTTAGGGTTTTGTTTTCTGTTTCTTAAAGTATTGATATCCCTTCCAGAGTCATTTATTCTGTGTATCTTGATTGTTGGCTTCCACGTGCCTGGTGATCTTGGCTGTTCATTTGTACATAAGAAGGGAAGTAGTTATTTTCCCTAGCTCAGTTTTCCACTGTTTTTCACTGTCTCACTCACATAAGTAGGACAGCCGGGAACTGTTTGTGTGCAAGTGAAGTATGTTACCTATCAGGCTTCACTTCAGGGAAGGAACCTCCCCTGCCAAATGGCTTTCACAGGGAATGCCTAGCAGTGGGAACGTTTTATAGTTGTGTATCTAATTTCTCAATCAATGAGATATTTGATTTTAGTGTAAGAGTAAAACGCCTGAACAACTCTTGAGAGGAAGGATATGGTATAAGCGGAGTGTCAAAGCCAACTTGGCTCCATTTTTCAACAGAAAGACTTCCAGTTAAACCTCATCTTCTGGTATCACTTTCATTCTGGGATTCTTTTGCAAAACCTGGATCTTTCATTCCATGAAGTTTGACCCACACATTTTTGACTGCTACTTTTTGTTTGTATATCATCAATAGCTTTCTAAATCATTTCACAAATTCATGGCAATTTCTCACGTACGGATTGCCTATCTCTCATTGTTTTTACATGTGGAACCTTAGTCTGTTATCATCATTTTATGGTGTTCTAGGAAGTAAGGAAGACATAATTATTGGTGAGCACTATTTTGAACTACAGTTCACTTTATTTAAAATTTGTATTTCATATAAAATTTCAGCTAATGAATACTTTATATGCAAAAGTACATTATCAGTAAAGAAGAAAGAAAACCAATAAAAAGTATATCCATTACCCACTTCTAGCTTAATAAATAGAACCTTTTAAATATATTTAAAACAATTAATATGCCACTCACAGATTACATTACCTGTCCTCCCCCAAGAGAGGAGAAATTTTATGTTTATCAGGTTATTTATCTTTTTCTTTATAGTTTTGCTAAGCATGTATCATTGAATATATACTTTTAAAGTTTTGGATGATTCCAACTTTTATGTAAACTGACCTTGACATCCTGTGAATATCCATGACTTGCTGTTTTTGCTAATTATTTCTTGTGATATTAATCTGAATTGATGTTTACCGTTTTGGTTTTTACTGCCACATAGTATTTCATTGTAAGAATTTCCAAAATACATTAATCTGTTCTCTTGATGAACATTTAGATTAGTTGTAGTTTATGGCTATTACAAACAGTGCTACTATGGATATTCTCAAACATGCCATCTTGTATACATAGATAAGTTTCATCATGGCAGGAGCTGGAAGACTGTAACCCAGGGGTAAAACCCAGCTTGATGCCTATTGTTGTAAAGGAAACTTTATTGGAAACACAGCCATGCCCATTTATTTAGGTATTGTTGATGGCTGCTTTTGTGCTACAGTGACAGATTTGAATCATTGCAGCAGAAACCTCATGACCCATTAAGCCTAAAATATGTATTCTTCTGTCCTTAACAGAAAAAGCATACCCCATACCCTCTCTTTCTCTATATATACTCAGGTAACCTGGGAGTGGGGTTGCTGGGCTGTAGATTAACTATATATTTAGGTTTACTAAACAATATAAATTATTTTCTTGAGTATTTGAACCAATTTACATCCCCTTCCTTCAGTGTGTGTCAGTCACAATAGGCTAGCTTACATTGTAGCAAAAACTTTAAAATCTCAGCAGCATAAAACTACAAAGGCTTAATTCTTGCTCAGAATGCATGCACATTGTGGTCAGCAGGGGGGTTCTGCTCAACATAGTTATTCAGAGACTCAAGCAGCCACCATTTCAAATATTAAAGAATTATTTAAGGCATTATGTTGCCAGGTCAGGCCAGAAATTTCCATGGCTGACTTATTAACTACATTTAGTTATAGGCTCACACTCAGCCACAAGGGGAGCAGGCATTACAGTCCTACCGTGAGCCTGAAAAGGGATAGAACCCAGGATGTTTGACATACAGCAGGAATGACTGCTGAAATCAGAATTCCTATTGCCTCGCTTCCCAACCACCACTTGGTATTGTCAAATGTTTGTTAACCTGGAAAACGTGAAATGGGGCCATCTTTAATTACTAATATCTTCACATGTTTATAAGGAATTTGTTTTCTCTTTTGTACAATACCTATTCATATCTTTTATAAAGTACTTATGTCACTGCATGGTTTGCTTCTATTTTCCTCACTACTTTGTAAGAGTTCTTTTTTTTATTAAATGCAATTTGTTTCTTTGGGAAAGGGGACAGGAAGAAGTTGAAAGACCAATAAATACTGCACAGGCCGCTGGAGGCGGGGGGTCCCACTGAGGTAATTTCTATAGAAAGGGAGAGGGACCTGGGCAAGGAAGGCGCCTGGGGTTGTTGGGAGCTTGGGTGGGAGCGAGCCTTGGGTGAGGATGGTCTCTGGTTCCTGCAAACCCACAGCTTTCTACCTGGCACAAAGTACCCAACCCCTTCAGGCTGGTCACCCTGATCAGCAGTTGACCAGATGGCCTACCATCTAAGCAGCAGCAATTGACAGAAAGAGTTCTTTATGTTCTAGATCAGAAGGCCAAAAAACTTTTTCTGTAAAAGGCCAGATGGTAAATATTTTAGGCTCTACTGATTCTATTGTGATTGCTCAACTCTTCTGTTATAAGGCAAAGTAGCCATAGTTAACATGTAAACAAATTGGCATAGCTATGTTCACATAAAACTTTATTTGTAAAAGCAGATGGTTGGTCAGTGGCTACTGGCCACGCTTTGCTGACCTCTGTTCTAGATACTAAGCTTCTGTTGGTTATGTGTGTTTCAAATATATTCTCCCAATTTTGCTTCATCCTGCATTTTTGTTATAATGCATAAATATTCTTAAAATTTGCGCAAATTTGTCTTAAGGTTTGTATTTTTGTGTGTCTTTCCTATGAGATCATACATATATTCTCCAATATTTTCTTCTAAAAGCTCTAAAGTTTGTCTTTTACATTTAAGTCTTCAATCTACCTGACTATCAATTTTTTTAAAAAATCTGGGTATCAACTGCCCTATTCAGTCAGAAACATTGAACTCAAAAACTCAAGAGCCCATTTCTATTCCCTAATTCTACTAAGAGATTTCATTCTAGGAGATAAGAGAAACAGAAAAAGATCAACATGTACTACAAGGAAGTAAAGAGAATAATCAGAGAAATGAAAACAGAAAAGGAGGTGTTTGCTTCAGCATGGTAGGGGGATAATTGTTCATTGCCTTGGGTGCCAAAGAATTAGAAAACTGGCCACATTAGGAGCTGTTATCAGTACATCCTTTATTCTCATGGTATAATAAACTTGAAATCATAGAGCCTGTCTTCCAAAGATTATGACTTTCGTGCTTCCTTAATGAATCTCTAACTCATATCTCTTTGACTTAAATTGTGGCTTTCTCACAGTTAATGCTGTCAAAATAGGTTGATGAATGTTGTGAAGTCTCTTAAAGGTGAGTGAAAAGCATAATGAGAAGGAACAGAGTCTGAGAGCAACATGTTTCCACTAATGACATTTTGCAGTCATTGAATTGTCAATTCTTCCTTCATGTATATTTGTACTGCATATTTATTTTATATTTCTATGTACTTTATATTGATATCTCACCTGTAGATCTGCCTGCATTTTAGTAGACAATCTTGTATGATCTTCAATGAATGGAAGTCTTGTTTACTACTAGAATTTTCAAATGATTGGGAAGGTAGAAAATAAAGTTTAAGGCCAGGCATGGTGGTTCATGCCTATAATCCCAGCACTTTGGGAGGTGAGGTGAGAGGATTGCCTGAGCCCGCAGGTTCAAGACCAGCCTGGGCAACATGGTGAGATCTCGTCTCTACAATAAATCAAAAATTAACCAGGTGTGGTAGCGCGCACCTGTAGTTCCGGTTACTTGGGAGGCTGAGGCGGTAGGATTGTCGGAGCCCAGCAGGTCGAGGCTACAGTGGCTGGGAGCGTGCCACTGCACTCCAGCCTGGGTGACAGAGAAAGACTACAACTCAAAAAAAATAAATAAATAAAAGAGAAGAAAAGAAAAGAAGGTTTAAGTCTGAATAATTCATAGCAAAGAAAATCATTAGATAGTCAGAAAATCTATTCAGGAGCTGGGCAAATGTGAAAGATCAAAGAAGAAAAATAAGTTCTGTTTGCTATTAAGAATCCTTATATCGTGAATTTTACTGCTTAATTCCCCAAGAAGATAAACAAATTTTAAAAACTTTTTCTATCTGACTGATTGATTCCCCCCAAAATACAACAAAAGTATTTTTACTTTTACTTTGTTATTGACCTTCTTTGTACACTTAAACTAACCTCAATGGACCTTGCCCTTCATATTGGAAAAAAAACTGTAGTAGGCAGAAAAAAAATCATATTTGTCAGATTTCAAGTCACTAAATTTTTGTTCATGAACCTTTTTTTGCTAAGGAGAAAAGGTTGATATCAGTAAACTGGATACAGTGCTGGGAAAAATGAGAATGAAGATTTCAGAAAAGGAACTTCAAGAAATGGCAAAGAACCTACCAGTGGATGGTGAGTATTTGAGATACAGTTGAATTCCCAAGAGTACACAGGCTTAAATGTTTTTCAAATCTTTTTTTTTTAAGTCAGGGTCTCACTCTGTCACCCAGGCTGGAGTGCCATGGCATGATCATGCCTCACTGCAGCCTCAAACTCCTAGGCTCAAGTACAGCTGGGACTACATGTGTGCACCACCATGCCCAGCTAATTTTTTTTTTTTTTTGTAGAGATGAGGTCTCATTATGTTGCATAGGCTGGTTTAAGAACTTCTAAACTCATTTGGCAACAAGGAGACATTTAGAAAATCTTAGGAAAGAACCCAGAGTTAAAATAAGAAAATAACTTGTAAACTATTCAGAAATTTCACATCAATGACATCTTTCACTCTGCATGCTAAAAATTGATGAGAATATACCGAGGAACATTGTCATGCCAATGAAGAAAAATGAAAAAGAAAACAAATTGAGTGTTGGGGGCAGGGAAAGGCAGTTGGTAAGTGTGCAGTGGCCAGATTTGTCTTAGCCATTTAAACTGGGAAGGAAAGTGGACGTGAAATAGAAGGGAATAATAGGAGTGGCAACCTTTTCTTTCACCATAAACTTGTGACACATTCCAGTGGCTATAGCAGAGGATTCAGAATAGCCTGAAGAACATGTTCCTTTTACTTATAGCTTTCAGGTTTTTTTATCCCTAGACTGGACTGTTAGGCTTTTAGTTCATACTTCAGTAGGGACTCAGATTTTGAAATTCAGCAAACAGTGAATTAAGGCCAAGTGTGATGAGTCATAAGGCAAATTCCTCCTCAAGTAAGTAAAAGTGGGGAATATACCAAAGCAATCTGTCATGTTTTCATGGAACATTCTCCTATCTCCGCATCCCTGATGGCTATTTAAAAAATAAATAAAAATATGACTGTGTGCAGTGGCTCATGTCTCTAACCCCAGAACTTTGGGAGGCCTAGGTGAAAGGATTGCCTGAGCCCATGGGTTCAAGACTATCCTGGTCAACTTGGTGAGACCTCATTTCTCCAATAAATCAAAATATTAGCCAGGTGGGTGGTGTATGCCTGTAGTTCAAGCTACTTGGAAGGCTGAGGTAGAAGGATCACCTGAGTCCAGCAGGTCAAGGCTGCGGTGGCTGTGAGTGTGCCACTGTACTCCAGCCTGGGCGACAGGGTGAGACTCTAACTCAAAAAAATATATAAAAAAAAGAAAATAAACTCTTTATCTGAAAAATTGCTTAGTTACACATGTATTTTCCAGAACTCCTAGAAAACTCATACAGAATGTGTATAAAGTTTCTTCAGTTTATTTGCCTGCAGATTGCATTTTTACCAAGATATGGTGAAGAATAATTATAGACTTCAGACTACCAAATTTCATTAAAGAAGGCTGTATTTTACACAAGGAATCATATGGGATGACAAAGGGAACCTCACTCTCCTTTTTTAAACTACTAAAGAAACTTCTCTAACATTGAGTGGAAAACAAATGTAGCCTTATTTGGCACAGCACTATGTAAATAATTTTGTTATATGTTTAATTTAATTTGAAAACCAATTAAAGCAGACAGACTTATAGACCAATAAAAGAATTGAGAGCTCAGAAGTAAACTCTTGCCTATATGGTCAAATGATCTTCAACAAGGGTGCACAACCACATAATGAGGAAAGGACGGACTCTTCAACAAATGGGGTAGGGTGGGATATATGCAGGAAACTGGATATCCCCATGCAGAACAATGAAGTTGGACACTTGCATTACACCATTTGCAAATATGAACTCTAATTGGACTGAAGATCTAAATGTAAGACCTAAAACTATAAAACTCCTAGAAGAAAACATAGAAAAAAAGCTTTATGACAATGGATTTGACTTGATTTCTGGATATGACACCAATGGCAAGGAAACAGCAAAATTAGGCAAATGGGAC
>CAUYQG010040700.1:0-10887 GCA_963574415.1 Tarsius wallacei
CCATAGTTCCAGCTAGTTGGAAGGTTGAGGCGGAAGGATCGCCGGAGCCCAGCAGGTCGAGGCTGCGGTGGCCGGGAGCGGCCACTGCACTCCAGTCTGGGCGACGGAGTGAGACTCCAACTCAAAAAAAAAAAAAAAAAAGAAACTGAATGATGATAGCATTTACGGAAATAAGAAGTATCAAAAGTGGAGCAGGCTGGGAGATGAATAGAGAAAGATCATGTTTTCCAGTTTTGACATCTTTCTCAGAAACATGCATGAAGTTGTAGTTGGTTAGCTACATGAGCATGGACCTCAGAAAAGCAGTACAAACCAAAGCAGTAATTCCCACTTGAGCTAGCATTAGAATCATCTGAGGAGCTTGTTAAAACAGATTACTAGGACTTACCCCTAGAGTTTCTGATTTTATTTTATTCTTCTTTTCTTTTCACTTTTTTGAGTTGGAGTCTCACTTTGTTCCCCAGGCTGGAGTGCAGTGGCACACTCATGACCACCGCAGTCTCGACCTGCTGGGCTTAGGCAAGCCTTCCACCTCAGCCTTCCAAGTAGCTGGAACTACACCACATGCTACCATGCCTGGCTTATTTTTTATTTATTGTAGGGACAAAGTCTCACCAAGTTGCCCAGGTTGGTCTTGAACCCGTGGGCTCAGGTAATCCTTTCACCTCAGCCTCCCAAAGTGCTGGGATTACAGGCTGAGCCACCACGCCCGGCCAAGTTTCTGCTTTTATAGATTGGTTTGTAGAGGGGTGATAATTTGAATTCTTGTTTTTTTTTTTTAATGTTTTATTTTAAAGATGTGGGGTATGATTCAGGATTAGGTACATAAATAGTCATTGTACAGGTAAAGTTTGGGCCTCCTGTTGGTCCTCACTGCCTGGTTTGAGATCAGGTACTCTTATTGATGTTATGTGTCCCCACCTTCCTCCCCTGGCAGTTTCCGGCTACTACCAATTCCTTTCTTGTAGAATTATGATAAATGTTCAGCATCCACTTATGAGTGAGAAATTGTGGTACTCAGTTCTTTGTTTCTGTGATAGATCACTGACTATTATAGACTCTAAATCCATCCAAGTTGTTATGGGTTCATAATTTCGTCCTTCTTTATGACTGCATAATATTCCATTGTGTATATATAATACTTTTTTTTAAACAGTTCACTTTCAATGGGCAGCATGGTTGGTTCCATGTTTTGGTTATTGTGAATAATGCTGTAATAAGCATGTGTGTGTAGGTATCTTTTTTATAGAATGATTTGAGTTCCTCCAAGTATAGTCCCAGAAAGGGGATTGCTGAGTCATATGGAAGGTCATTTTTAGATCTTTTAGGAATCGCCACACTGTTTTCCACAGAGGTTGTACTTATTTATACTCCCACCAACAGTGTAGAGGTGTTCCCTTTTCCCTGTATCCTCTCCAGCATCTATTGTTTTTTGAGTTATTGATGATGGCCATCCTGACTAGAGTCAGGTGGTTTCTCAATGTGGTTTTAATTTGCATTTCTTTAATAGTTAGTGAGGCTGAGCATTTTTTCATGTATCTGTTGGCTGCTCATATGTCTTCTTTTGAGAGGTATCTATTCATATATTTGCCCACTTTCTAATTAGGCTGTTAGTTTTTTCTTTTTCCTTTTGGCATGTTTGAGCTCCTTGTAGACCCTGGATATTAGCCCTTGTAGATCCTCAGATACATAGTTGTCAAATATTTTTTTTCCCAGTCTGTGGGCTGTCTTCCTGGTCTTTAAATGATTTCTTTTGCTTTGCAGAAGCTATTCAGTTTGATGAGGACTCACTTGTCTATCATATCTCTAATGGCATGGACATCTGGGGTTTTGTTCAGGAATTGGTTGCCTAATCCAATTTCCATAAGGGTGTCTCCTGCATTTTCTAAGATTCTTATAGTTGGAGGTTTTGCGTTTAGGACTTTGATCCATTTAGAACTGATTTTTGCAGATGGTTATAGGTAGGGCTCCTGCTTCAATCTTCTGTATGTGGTCAGCCAGTTTTCCCAGCACCATTTACTGAATAGGTTCCCCTCTCCCCAGTGGTTGTTGGAGGAGGTTTTGTTGAAGATGAGTTGGCTGAGAAATTGAGGTTTTGCTTCCAGAATCTCTATCCTGTTCCATTGGTCTACGTGCCTGTTCTTATACCAATACTAGGCTGTTTTGATTATTGTAGCCTTATAGCAAAGTTTAAAGTCTGGAAGTTTGATACCTTCTTCTTTATTTCTTTTACTAAAAATTGTCTTTCTTTTTATGGTCATTTATGTTTCCATATGAATTTCTGTATTGTCATTTCTAGGTTTGAGAAAAATGATGTTAGAAATTTAATGAGCATTGCGCTGAATCCGTAGATTGCCTTTGGTAGGATGGACATCTTAACATTGTTGATTTTCCCAATCCATGAGCATGGAATATTTTTCTAGTTGTTTGTGTCTTCTTGGATTTCTTTGAGCAGTATTTTATAGTTTTTGTCGTAAAGGTCTTTCATTTCTCTGGTTAGGAAGATGCCGAAGTATTTCATTTTTTGTGTGTGGCTATTGTTAATGGGATTGTGCTTTTTATTTGGTTCTCTGCCCGTTTGTTGTTGGTGTATAAAAATGTGACTGTCTTTTGCACATTTATTTTGTACCCTGAGACTTTGCCAAAGTCCTTTATCAGTGCAAGGAGGTTTTAGACAGATTTTCTTGGGTTTTCAAGGTATAGGATCATATCATCAGCAAAGAGGGATAACTCGACTTCCTCTTTTCCTGTTTGGATACCCCTGATTTCCTTCTTTTGTCATATTGCTCTAGCTAGGACTTCCGGCACTAGTTGAACAGGAGGGGTGAGAGTGGGCAGCCTTATCTTGTTCTGGTTTTCAGGGGAAATGTTTCCAATTTCTGTCCATTTAGCAATATACTGGCTGTGGGTTTATCGTAGAAGGTGCTTACTATTTTGAGGTATGTTACCTCTATGCCTAGGTGTTCCAGGGTTTTTATCAAGAAGGGATGCTGGATTTTATTGAAAGCTTTTTCTGTGTCTAATGATATAATCATGTGGATCTGTTGATGTACTGAATTAAATTTAAGGTCTTGTGGATGTTGAACCAGCCCTGCATCTTGGGAATAAAGCCTGCTTGGTCATGGTGGATGATTTCTGAGATGTGTTGTTGGGTCCAATTTGCTAGAATCTTGTTGAGAATTTTAGCATCTATGTTTATCAGGGATGTTGGCCTGTAGTTCTCTTTCTTTGTTGGATCTTTACTGGGTTTGGGTATCAGTGTGCTGTTCATAAATGATTTGGGGAGAGTTCTGTCTTTCTTGATTGTCTGGAATACTTTCAATAGGATTAGTATCAGCTTCTCCTTGTATGTTTTGTAGAATTCCACTGGAAAGTCCTCTGGTCCCGGGCTTTTTTTTGTAGGTAGTTTTCTTATGACAGAGGGAATTTCCTAGTTTGTTATTGGCCGTTTAGTGTCTCAGTTTCTCCTTGTTTCAACCTTGTTGTGATGACAGAAAGTCCTCCATTTCATTTAAGTTTTCAAGTATTTTTCCATATTGGTGCATAGTAATCTCTGATGATCTTTTGTATTTCTTCGGGGTCAGTTGTGACTTTATCTTTTGCATTTCTGATTGTATTTATTTGGACTTTTTCTCTGTTTATCTTGGTCAGTCTGGCTAGGAGTTCATCAATCTTGTTTATTCTTTCAAAGAACCAGCTTTTTGTTTTGTTGATTTTTTTCTGATTTTTTGTAGTTTTCTATGTCCCGTATTTGGGCTTTTACTTTGGTGACCTGGATTCTTCTGCTGAAGTTAGGGTTTTGGGGGTTTTTCCCTTCTACCTCCCTTAGGTGATTTGTTAGTCTGTTAACTTATGATCTTTCTATTTTTTGATGTGTGTTTGTTGAGATTATTTTTAAATTTTTTTTTTAAGTCAGGGTCTCACTCTGTTGCCCAGATTGAAATACAGTGGCATCATATAGCTCACTACAGCCTTGACTTCCTGGGCTCAGGCAATCCCTGCCTCAGCTTCCCAAGGTGCTGGTACTACAGGCGTACACCAATATGCCCAGATAATTTTTTGATTTTTTTTTTTTTGTACAGATAAGGTCTCACTATGTTGCCTAGATTGGTTTCAAACTCCTGGGCTCATACAACACTCCTGTCTCAGCCTCCCAAAATGCTGGTATTATAGACATGAGCCATTGCACTAGGCCAAGAATTTGAATTTTGAATAAATATCCAGGTGATGCTCTTATTATTATTTTGAGAACCACTGGTGTAGAACTTTATACTTGAGACTCAATGATGTGCGAATGGTATCTGAAGCCATAGGAACAGATGAGATTACTCAGAGAGGAGAGTGTATGTAGACCAATGGTGCTTCAGTGAACTTCAAAACTTAAATTACCATGGAGGACTTAGAGTACGCCAAAGAGAGTAAGAAGATAAGACTGAGACATAGAAAGAAAGTTAGGTGAGAGGTGTTATCCCAACCTCTTATACTGACCTCTTATAAATTTTTGTATACCTATAGACTTTGCCACACTAGTGCTAAGAAAACTCATTAAAACAATAAATAAATGCACTCTGGACACAGATACGACCATCTGGGTCTGGAAAACTCCAATTTCTTTCTGCTTTTCTCAGCTAAAAATTATAAAGCCAAATTATGACATAAGAGCTGAGAAATTTAAGTTTGTTAGGAGAAGGGACGCATCTCTTGGGAGAAACAAAGAACTCACTCAGATCATTGAGGGTTGTCCACATCCAGATAATTTCTGATGGAGGAATCACTTGAAATCCCATCTGGCCCACTGGGTTTTGTTTCAACTATGCCTGTATTTAGTGGTGAGCTTCCTCTGCATCCACAGAATGTACATGATGGTGCCTGGTCCCAGAAGGAAAAGAAACCACCCTGTATCTCTTCCCTACATCCTTACTGAAGAACCAGTAATTTTCCTGACATCTGCTAATTTTTTTCACTGTTTATAGTTCAATTAATTTTTTTCTCATAAACTCAAAAATATTAGTCATAGGGTTTATTGATTCATGTTTAACTGAGGTATATCCAAACAGGAAATTCAAGTGAATTGACTTACAACTCCATCAGGGTCTTCTGTAACATCAAGGAAGGCCATCTGTTCTCTTGAGTGATGCAGTTGCCACATTGACCAGTGGCATCTGCTGTGTGACTGAAATCCCTCACATGAATGAAGTCCCTAGTAAAAAAAAATGCAGTGTTATTTTTGCTATGATCAACTCCCAGAAGCACAGGGAAAGTTTTATTAGTGATCCACTTCTTTACAGTCATAAGGCTATTCTGGGAGTAATTTTAGCATCTCTAATCATGGGTAGAATTCATTTGAACTCTTGACATTTTCTGGCTTTGTAACCCTGTGGGCCAGAACTGCCCACACATAGCAGGTGATTTGCCTACACAGAGAAAGCACAAAGAAAACTACCTTTGTCTTTTACATTAAAATTCATCAGTCATATATTTTCAGATGTTTCTCTGGGTGTCAGTTTGTCCCTTCATTCTCTGGACCCTGCCTACCAGTCCTCCTCTGTGCATGGATGAAACAGTCTGTCAGCTTGCCCACCCAGCTCTTCACAATGAGCCCACCTGCCTGCCTGCCTGCCCACCTGCTTGCCTTAACTGTGGATGTGGCTTTGTCTGCTCCTCTGACACATGATTTTTTAAAAATAGAATAATCTTTGCAGTGTGCAAATTGACCTACAGAACCTTCCCTTTTTCTTAATGTTTCGGTTACAAGTGGTAAGTATGACATTCAATGTTCTGCAACTCATGTTATGCAATAAATATAAAAATCTATGTTTTGGTAAATTGGAAAATGTAAAAATATAGCTGTAATTGATGTAGAATTTCTGGGCAAACATTCACACATATCATAAGTGATTCTTTTATACTATGAATTCTTTTTCCCCTAATGTATATTTTTCACACTTTTAGACTGGATTTTGCTAAAATAGGACACTCCAGTACCTGAGAATAACTTTTGTCATTGATAAGCCTTCTTGTCTATAGAAGAAGGAAAATTCCAGTATAACTGGGAATTACTATAGTATTTGCTACTATAGAACCTCAATATGGTGGAAAAAGCCCTATCCACAGCTCCTCAGTTCTGCCAGCATACGCTGTATTTAATCTTGAATTGGTATCTTAGGGATGATACAAATGTCAAGAGTAATAAACTTGTATGTTGATGATGTTTTTCTGCCTGAAGGTCTGAAGTATCAAGAGTAACACCAGGACTCTATACATAAAACAACCAGAATGTGGCACAATTAAACCAATCATTTCTGCCAAGTTAATGACTGTGCCAACTGATAAATGAAAAGTCCATCTGCAGCAATTGGTACTGTCTAAAATGAATGCATCAGCTGTGCCCCAGTTCAACGCAAGGGCTGAATATAGAAATGGCCTAGTTACTGCTAACATTTTCTTCCACACAAAGAAGACTATGATTCTGTTTACATGGCAGCAAAAAGAGGATGTTCTTTCCTTCTTAGAGTCATCAAGGTGCCCCACATTTGCCAATGATTCTGCAAGAACAAATCCTTTGAATCTACCATTTTTATGTTACTAAAGTAAAATGAGTTGGCTTTTATTCCCTCAGATCTAGGGTTCTGGGCAGCAAAATTACTCAACCCCAGAGTTTACTAATAGTGTGGTAGGGCTAGGGCAAACATGGGGTGAGCCCACCATGATAGCTGCATATGAACAGAGCTAATAGATAAATAAACAACTTTTATCAACTACTAAATACTTAAATATTATAAATACTAAATACTTAAATATGTATGTATAATTTTCTTTGAGTCATGGTCTCACTCTGTCACCCAGGCTGGAGTGCAGTGGCACCATCATAGCTCACTCTAGCCTTGACCTCCTAGGCTCAGACAATCCTTCCTCCTCAGCCTCCCAAGTAACTGAGACTACAGATATGCACCACCATGCCTGGCTAATTTATTTTATTTTATTTTTGTAGAGACAGGGTCTCGCTGTTGGCCAGGCTGGTCTCAAACTCCTGGGCTCAAGTAACCCTTCTGCCTTGGCCTCCCAAAGTGCTGGGATTACAAGCATGAGCCACTGTGCCTGGCCGAAGCATATCTATAATCTAAACTTACTTTAAAAGATACTGAATAATAACCATTCTGAGGTCAAAGAGTATGTTAAATATATGTTTGTAAATACTATAGTACCTCCTATAGAGAACTGCATATAACATATATTCAATTAATTCTTCAGAAAAAAACATAGAACATCAGAGTGGAGCACTAGGAAACCCCTTAAAATGTTCAAGTTCAACATTTTTCTGAAATATGGATTATTTTAACTATCTCACACAAAGCATCTGCTCAGTTTCTACATGGATACTTCCAAAGCTACGTAACTAACTACCTTCTAGGCAACCTCATTTGAATGTTGGGAAGTTTAACTTTACTAAATTAAGGAAGGAATAAAACAAACATGTCAAAAGTTTAAAAGTCACAGACTTAAAAAAAAAAGCATAGCATTTTGAGATGGATACCACTTTGATGATCAAAGTCAACATCTTAAACTGCATGATCAATTATCATCATCACTGTCTTGCATGCACCTACAACTCTCTTGCTTCGCTGTAACTTTACCTTACCCCATTGATCCAACCACAACCCTGGTTAAATCCATCTCTTCTACTAGTCTATGCTTGCACTGTGTTGTTGACATGCATGAGTGAAATACAGACCTATGCTGACTGGTCACCCTTTAAACTCATGAACCTCCAAGGGCTTCTAAGCTTACATAGCAATCATTCTATCACCTAAGCAATTGTTTTTTTCACTCTTCTGGATGACTTTCATGCCACTCATCTCTCCACAAAACTTTAACACCTTTCCCCCATCCTTATTCACAGTGGCTCATCTTGCTTCCTATTTCACTGAGAAAATAGATGTAATTAGAAAAGAAAGTCCCCAGCAACCCAACTACATCAACCCAACTACCTAGATCTGTGTTCATAAACTGTTCTTGTACCTAAAGCCAAACTCTCCACTTGTACTTTAGTTCTATTCTCTTTGCCTGCATAAAAAAAAATCATCTAGCAAGTTTTTCCTTTTCTTTTTTTTTTCTAGATTGGAAAATATAGTTTATTTGGAAAATAAATTAGAGAAAGAGGAGATTCACCTCCCTAAGGCAGGGGAGGGGGCCAAAGCTTAGGAAAACATGGCCTGGCCAGTGCTTAACAATGGCCTCCTTTTTCTTATTTATCATTACTTTTTCCCTCCTTACTGGAATATATTACCATGAGCATACACATAATGCTATTTCTCAAAGTTTAAAATAACCCTGTCTTTCTCTCTTTTCCAGCTTCTGCCTCTGTCTCATTTTTCTCATTCTGTTTACAACAAAACTCCTTGAAACAATTGTCTATATTATCTAGCTCCAATTTTTCCTTTCTCATAGTCTTTTCAAGCCAATTCAGTCATACTTTTACCTATATCACTGCAGGGAATATATAACAAGGTTACATTGCAAAGTACATTTCTACCTCATTTTGATCACCTCTCAGCAGCATTTGACATGACATAGTTGATTACTCTCTCCTTCCTTCAGTTTCTTCACTTGATGAGGAAGTTTATCTCCAAAGATAGCTATGATAAGGAAATAATTTATCATAGCTATCTTTGGAGACAAACTTGGGAAATGGTGTCTACTCCTCCTTTCCCTTGAATCTGGGCTGGGCTGTTTTTGCCTTCAGCAAGAGGGTGTAATGGAAATAACACTTCAAGTTCTAGATCTAAGAGGACTGGCAGATCCTGTTTCCTGACTCTTGTTGCCCTGAACTGCCATGTAGAAAGTCTAGAAAGACACATGGAAGAGCCATGTGTAAGGTGCTGATAGGTAGATGTAGAAGCCATTTTGGGGTTTCAGCCCAGTCAAGATCTAAATTTAGCCAGGATCTGACTGCAAATGGATGACAGATATTAAAAACAAGAGCCATCTTGCTGAGCCCAGTCAATTCATACAACCTTTACATATAATAATAAAGTGTTAGTTTAAGACATACAGTTTTGAACTGGCTTATTACACAGCAATAAATAATTGGGTCACCACATTTGGCAGGCATGAAAGTATGTCTCCAACTAGAGGGAGCTCAATTAATCAAGGGTCCCAGACTGCTGCCTTTGAAATACGTCATCATGTTTGCATCAAGACCAAGTTTCCCAATGGCTGCATGTGGCAGGGATGTTAGGGCACACCCATTCCTGGCAAACACAGCATTCCTCAGATGACTGATTCTGGCTTGAGGATTTTTCAGTGGACATGCTGAATCTTCATTAAACTGCATTCACTCAACCTTCCCTTCTCTCTTCTTCACTTATGATCAGACTTGCACTGTAGTCTGTCAGATGTCCCAGCCTTGTGGGACGTCTACTTTCTCTCACAGGCATTTCTCCCAACAAAATACTTGCATGTTTAATTTTGTCTTGGCTCCCGCACAGAGGTCCTGAGTCAACCTGCCACACTTGCTTGACTCTACTCTACCTCTGTTATCACCCCATTTCAGTCTCTTTTTATTCATCTCCCTGAAGTCAAAAGTGTTGTTATGACCTATGACTCAGTCCTTAGACTTCTCTTTTCTATCCATATTCATTCTCTTGAAGATCTCATTCAATCTTATGGCTTTATAAACTATCTGTATGTTGAAGACCTGAACTCCAGACATGATACCTCACTCATTCAGATGTTTAATGAGAATCATTCGAACTTAATATTTGCAAAACTGTGCTACTGAGATTTCCCTCAAAACTTGTTCCTCTTATAGTCCATCTCAATAAATGGCAATCCTATTCTGGTTGCTGCAGTCATTCATAACTATCACTCTCATCACTTCCAGTCATCTATAAAGCTTGTCATTTAAACTGCACACAATATATGAGGGGAGTCCCCCAAAACCCAGAATTCATCAATAAAAAATTGTGTATTTATTCTTACACTTTTAAACTTCAGTCACCTTCAAAGTACTCTCTGTTCCATGCAATATACCTATCAAGATGCTTTTTTCACTGCTCAAAACAGTTTTTGAACTTGTCAATTTTGATGCCTTTTAGTGCTTCTGCCATTTTTTGTTTCACCTCTTCCATATTGGCAAAATGTTTCCCTGTTTTTCATCTGGGGAAACAAAAAATAAAGTCACTTGGGGTGAGATGTAGTGATTAGGGAGGGGAGGGCACAGGGCTGATGCTACTTTTGGTCAATAACTGCTGAGAACTCAGCACGGAGTGAGCAGGTGCCCTCCTAACTCACCCATCATGAAATAGGCAAACATGTTGAAAGAATCTAAAAAATAAAAAAATCACTGGAGCTGAATATAGCCTCTCACAACACTAGCTGGTGCACTGATGACGATGGGTTCCTAGAGCGTTTACCTATCTGGGAAAGCCTGTACTATAAGGGGCCCACCCTCCAAAAAATAATTCCAGTTTTTCTTGGGTCCCCCCTCATATACATAATCTGACCACATCTCACTTTGATCCATCTTGGTCCAATGCATCATCATCTCTCATCTGGCTTACTGTAACAATCTCCAATCCAGTTTCCCTGCTTCTGCTCCTGCCCTACCTTCACCTTATTCTCAAAACAGCTGCCAGTGAAACTTTGTTAAAAACTGTCAGATCATGTTGTTCCTCTGCCTCAAACCTCCATTGTAGGGAGCCAGTTGAGGCTCGCCTGAGCTTTAGGGATCCAGGCGGGCTGCAGACCCTGAGACCACTAGGATGAGTTCAGGAGCTGATGGCCCATTTCCTTCCTTTACTGTTTGGCACGTTCCACTAACAGGGACTTTGATGAAACTTAAAGCTCTGAGAGTACGACAGGCATGGCTTACTTTAGGAGTCCATT
>CAUYQG010040702.1:0-11713 GCA_963574415.1 Tarsius wallacei
GGAACTACAGGCGCGCGCTACCATGCCCGGCTAATTTTTTGATTTATTGTAGAGATGAGGTCTCGCCAAGTTGCCCAGGCAGGTCTCGAACCCGCGGGCTCAGGCAACTCACTCACCTCAGTCTCCCAAAGCGCAGGATTACAGGCTGAGCCACCGAGCCTGGCTGAGCCTTCATTTTTCAAAGCAAGTATATGCAAAAAAAAAAAAAAAAATTATAAAGAACTGGGATCTTTCAGATTAAATGTGTTGGTTTATATACAGTACATCTTCCCAAGATACTTGTTAATGAAAAAGAGAAAAATAATTAACTTTATAGTGGAAGAATCTACAGAAAGCACCTTACACAAGTAAAAGCAACATCAACTGTAATAGGACAAGCTGATATCAGATGCAGATGCAAACCCAGGATACAACATCACTGCTGTGGTATTTTTCATGTTCTGTAATTTCTAGTAGCGTACTTAGTCTTTCTTTAGCAAGTCTCTCTTAATTATTCTCTTTTCCAGAATTTTTCAAGTTATCCTGGACAATTAAATTCATCCTATCATATATGTATGTATGTATGCATGTATTTATTTATTTTGTTAGTTATTTAATGGTACAAGTCCACACTCTGTCACTTAGGCTGGAGTGCAGTGGTACAATCTTAGTTTATTGCAGTCTTAAGCTCTCAGGCTCAAGCAATTTTCTTGCGTTATCATCCTGAGTAGCTGGGACCACAGGCAGGTGCCACCACACCTATTGGCTAAGTTTTCTTCTGTTCTTATGTTTTGTAGAGGTGAGGGTCTCACCATGTTGCCCAGGTTGGTCTCAAACTCCTGGCCTGAAGCTATCCTCCTACCCGGGCTTCTCAAGATTCTAAGATTAAGGCATGAGCTATTGTGCTGAGACCAATATTATCCTGTTTCAATGTGCATTTGCTTAATCCTGTTTTGCAAGGAGCTAATGGAGCATCCAGACAAAATGTAAACAATATGTTTCTCCTCTTCACTATTACACAAAGACTCAACCAATAGGAACCTTGGGCATCTGCACCTCTCTTGTTCAACAGCCACGAAGAAAGTATTTTGGATATTGTAGGACATACATATTTGGTGAGAATTATTCACAGCATGTAAGAAGTTGTGATGGAGAGACTGGAGAGAAGGCTCTGACATACAGGGAAGAAATATTTTACAGAGTTCCTGGGCTATCTTTCAAAAAAAGTTGAATCACACTCATCAGGCAGGGACATCAGTGGTAGAAATTTTATGATTTGCAAATTCCAAATATGTGACATTTTAGGAGGAAAAGTGGTCACAGCCCCTGACCTGGGACACACTTACCTGAGAACCAGCCATTTCTTCCTCTTCCTTTCTGGGGTCCTTTCTCAGGTGAAATTATCTGGCAAATCACACCTGCATCTTTGCAATATTCTTTTAAAGGCATCACTGCAACTCTTCACCTGCCACCATCACACCCCCATACAGAAGAACCCTGAAGTTCAGAAAAGACCTCACTTCCTCGTCCTTTGTGACAGAAGAGAGTCAAGAACAGTGAGCTTTTACATGGAAACCAAACTGTGTGTTTCTCCTTTCCCACCCTCAGATTCCCTTCCCTGCCACAGATGCAAGAAATTTCTGTTACAGCAAAGAAATATTGACCCCACTAACCTGCTTCCACGAAACACAGGCAGAGCAGGCCCATGGCCTCCTTTGGAACAAAGGCTGGACTCCACTTTCATGAGTGTATCTCAGAGCCCTCATGCTTGACCCTAGCTCACCTTAGCATCATGCAGAACACCTCATTAAAACAACATAGATGCTCTCATCCAGACCGATAGACAATCTGTGGAAAGGGCACAGATGATGGGATTTCTTCCACCTGGCCATGTGATGCTAACTGGAAGCCTGGAATGAGAACCACTTAGCTAAACATTGTCACTCAAGTTCAATGTGCACATAAATCATTTGGCATTCCAGGTCCCACGCTAATGTGACTGTGCAGGTTTGAAAGGTGTCCATAAATAAGCCCCTTAACTAAGTCTCCTGCCAGTACTGCTGCTGCTCCCCTAGACCTACAGTCAGTAGCACTCAGCTGGAGAAGCCAGGCACGGCATGCAGGGGTCCTCGCACCTGACACTCTTCTCACTACATAAATACTTTGGCTTCCAGATGGTTTCCACCATCTCCAACAGGAAACACTTTACATCGTTTCCTGGCCCCTTAAAGTCTGCAGAAGGCCAGAGAAAGCAGCAGTGTCAGAGGAAGTTGGCATTTGGGAAATGCCTGGTACATGTGCATCACTGCAGTGTTCACTGAGCATGCACTCCGTGCTCACATGTGCTGTGGTGCCCTGCGTTGGAAGCCCCATGGAATGTGAGTTAATCCTCAGATCACCCTGGGAGGTGGGCACTGTAGTTTTCATGGGGGTTAAGATGCTAGTACCCACCTTTCTGTTTCTTTTTCTGTTTTTCTGTCATGGATTGCTTTTAATTGTACAGAATAAAAGCTTCGTGCAGTCGGTGGGAGGGATCCTGGAAGGAAGAGTGCAGTCCCGGTTCCGAGGGATTTGTCAGTGTTGTGTCTATATACGGACTACTTTGTAACTAGTGCAGCAACTGCTGGACCTGCAGAAATGAAGACCTTGGTATCGGATGGAATGTCTCCAGAAATACGGGTTTTCATAAGAGAGCCAGAAACAGAATCCCCAAATATAAACTCCTTTGCTCCCATTTATCTGATTTGGGCTTTCAGGGAATTGTGTGCACCTGCTCTGGAGAGACAACAGGAGCAGCCACCCAAAGCTCTGAACTTCTCCAATAGGGGGTGGATCTGGGCAGAACCGGGCAGCGAGCAGGCCCTCAGCTTCCAATCTGTAGGCTGTTGAGGTACTTCCAGTCCTGCCTTTTCTAACCTGCTCAACAGAGATTTTATTCCCAGGTGTGTTTAATTTTAATTAATTTAAGGCAGTTTCTAACCTTTTTTATAGAAAAATAACAAGCAATCTAACATGAAGCATCAGGGTGTTTTGAGGGTTTGATATTAGAGGGTGTATATATATATATATATATATTTTTTGAGTTGGAGAGTCTCACTCTCACCCGGGCTGGAGTGCAGTGGCAAGCTCACGGCCACCCCAGTGTCGACTTGCTGGGCTCCAGAGATCCTTCCACCTCGGCCTTCCAAGAAGCTGGAACTACAGGCATATACTACCACACCCTGCTAAATTTTTAAAATTTATTTATTGTAGAGATGAAGTCTTGCCAAGTTGCCTGGGCTGGTCTCAAACCCATGGGCTCAGGCAATTCACTCGCCTCGGCCTCCCAAAGTGCTGGGATGACAGGCTGAGCCACTGAGCCCAGCCAGGGGGGTAAATATTCTCAATTAGGTTAAGAAAATAAAAATAATACCCACAAAAATTCTTCTGTCCAGAATTGGTAACATCAGAACTCACACAACAGCAACATAAGGGAAGTGGCTGAAATAAAGTTCAAGTCCCTGGACACCACACTTCTTGTACTGGGCACATGATGCTGAATCCAACCATCTATCTATTTCCTCTGGACTAAAGTTCCTGGACAGTAGTGACTATGGCTGCTTCATCTGTTATCCAATGACCATGCAAAATAAAACCAACTGGTTTATCTAGCATGTTGATTCTCCAGTTCTCCCTGTCGTCACTGAAGAACCAGGAACCTGGAGCAACACTTACCTGGGTACTAACCAAGGAGATTCCCTCTGTGAGGGGAGGAATAAACCCTGGATGACTCATTTATCTTCCTCTGAGAGAGAAGAGTTAGATTCTTTGGTTACCTTGAACTCTGTCTGCACCTGATGAGCCAGGCAGAAGAAACCGAGGCTGACCCTGGGGTCAGGATGAAGAAAGAACCTGCCTTGGTGCAGCAACCTACCCTGGGTCCAGGTAAGATACCACCTGTCTCTCATCAGCTAATTCAGACCTGGGGGAAGGACATGCGTACTCTACTCCAGTAACACAGTTTACAGGTAGGTGTAGTTGTGCTCATGACCTCCCAGTGGAAATCTACCTTCCTTTCTGTGGTTGTATCAAGGCAGGGTCTGCTGTCCATGGAAGGGCTGTTTTTTATGCTGATGCCTGTTTGCACTTACACATTCTGTGCTGACCATTAGGACACCCTCACACATTTACAGCAGGTCACTATAGGGGATCTAAGTAATTTTGGGGCCCCATCCTGAGAGATCCCTGTGCTTCACAAAGTCTATGTTACAAGTCTGTGTTGACCTCTCCCTCTCCCTTCCCTCAGCGGCAGCCCTGGCCAAGGCTGGTCTCTGAAGGATATGCATAGTCCCAGGAATGAGTCACAGAGTGCAGGCTACTGCAATGTGGTCATCCTATGTAATCAATGTAATTGTAAGCATAGGTTAGAGATTTGATCAACTTGCTTGCCTGTAAAACTTTTTGCTGCATTGCCCCAAAGTGTAGTTTCATTCGGCACTGGCCCATTACCATCAGTGCCACATGGGCAGACCCTTTCCTCACTGACACACCACCACTGGTGTCTCCTGTAAGTTTAATAAACCAATGTCTTTTCCTGGATGGACATTTGGGTGGTTTCTTTGGAATAAAGAACGATCTGTGCAAGCCCTCTCAGCTTTGAGGCTGCCGCATGACAACTGGTATAGTCATGTCACGATATTCCAGAGAAGCCCCATTACAGCTGCTGCAGGAGAGACAGAGGGAGGAGAAAATGTCTACTGGGGGAAACCTCAGCACAGGCCACTGGTACCATGTGGTTCGAAGTTGCCAGCTTTGTAAACAGCTGGGGGCCACCATGTCAATTTCAGAAGAAAAAAGCTGTTATGGCCATAGTGGCTGTGGCATAGCCCCTGATTTGTGCTCTCCAGGTCGCTACTGGGCAGGTGATAGCCACTAGGCACCAGAGCAGGTATTGCAGGGGAAATCAGGATTAGAAAGAGATGCTCCATTAATTCAGGAGGAAAGCAGGGACATGTTATATCGTCTGCTGAAGCTGACTAGCAACAGCTACGCAATTTAGCGTGCCATTTTGAACAAGCAAAGGGAAAATGGATGTCTGTGGCACCTATCCATGCCATGGTAGTCCATAGGGAGTGGGACCCACGAACATGGGACCCCGTGAAGGAATCAGACACCTCAGAAAAGAAGGGTAAACTAGAAGTGAGGGAGGAAGTGGAAGAGCTCTCAGAGATTAGGGGCTTTCAGTGATTACTCAGAAGATAGAGACAACAGGAACAACCAGAGGGCCACAATCCAGCATGAGCATGCACCCATATGCTTCAGCAAAGCTGATGGAGCTGGCAGCACACTTTAGGCAGAAGAAACGGGAAAGACTAGCAGGCTGGTTGTTAAGGTGATGGGCTACTGGAGCTAAGGGCACAGTGTTGTTGGGAAATGAGCTGATGGAGATCGCCTCGGTTTCCAACCATCTCTCCCTGAGACAGAGAATACATGGAGCAGGGTAGCATGATAAGAACGCCTAACTCCTAACATGGCTCATGGCAGGGTGCACAGCCACTTGGCCAAATGAAGAGGACTTTCCATCCTCCCTTTCCTGGTGGGACACCATGGAGGAGCTGCAGGATTACCTCCGGGAATTGGGGATGCATCATGGCACATATATAGACCCCTTCGAAGGGCCAGACCCAGTACCCTTTACAGCTGGAATAAAAGACAAGGTGCTGCAGTCAGGTCCCCCCTCTCCCCCGTGGAACTCTGATACCTGTGATACTTTGCTAGTAGGTGTGATGGTACAGGAGGCCACGCAGGCCACAGTGGACCTGAGAGCAACAGATTTGATTAGGCAGAAATGGGGAGTGTGAAAGGTGAAAGAGAATACAAAGGAGAAAAAAGTGATGGAGGGTCCCACAAAAGTGATTCGCCAATAAATGCAGATAGATTTGCTTAAGACAGGGGTAGACCCTACAAGATAGATTTAAATAAGCAACCCAATGTAGCGCTGGTGGGATTGTGAAAGCAACCTCCCAAAGAAAAGCGCTACCAACCTATTACAGAAAAGAGGGCTTCAGTCTGGGTGTTAGTGTGGACTCCCAGTAACAAGGAGATCCTCTCCCTTGAGGCTACAAAATGTAATGAAGATGAGGCCCTGTACCAATCACTCACCCACTGGACTGGGCCTAGTGCTCCCCGGATGTTGCCAGTCTTCCACCCTGGCCCTGGTCTCAGGCCTAGGAGGGTGGCAAGACACAAAGGACATTGCATAGATCCAAGGTCACTTGTTGAGCTTGCTATACACTAGACCTTGGTTGTCCCCCCAAAGAAAGAGCCAGTCAGCAGGCTGCTGCGGGTAGAAACAGAGTATGCAGGGTCCCTGGAAACTGGTCCTGCCCAGCACCACTCTCTCCATGGTCATGGGAGAGGCAGAGCTCAGAGAAAGCCACAGGTTGGAATATACATCAAGGCTTGGTTTATGGCTGGAATCTTTTTGAGGTTGGCCTATTCTTTCTTTAGTGTTGATATCCATGCAGACTAAGACCAGTGCATTCACCTGGGAAGGAAGGCAGTGGACATTCGAGGTGCTGCCCATGGGGTATTTGCACAGCCATATGTTCTGTCACGGCACGATGGCTCAAGGTTTGGAAAACTGGAGACACCCTGGCATTAGTGCCTTTAACCTCTTTATTCTCTTTCAGACCTAGGGCAGGAGAACCATAGCCAATTGCACCTTTGCAAGAAAAAGGATCATCAGCTGGTATCGACAAGATCCAGGCTTTTCCTCACCCAGTAGTGGCCAAACATTTGCAGAAACTTTGAAGCATGTGTCTTCCATTTAGTGTCGATAATATGGCCCTTGCAGAGACTGACCAAGGGGGAGTCCAACTGGGACTGAACAGAGGAGTGCCAACAGGCATTCAGTACTGCCAAAAGCACTGTGGTTGCTGTCCCAGCACTGAGCACTCCAAGCCAATTCCTTCTCGATGATTTGAATGTAAATGTTATCCAGGAAGGACATGCCTGGGAGTTTTGGCAGTGACAGGGAAACTCATATCTTCTCATTGTCTTTTAGGCACTGAAGTCCATTGGCTACAACGTAGGATGAAACATGTTGGACAGAAAACACTGTGGGAAGGCAGTGTTCCAGGTGTCTCCATGGAGACTTACTGCCTAGGCATTCTAAACGCTGAGGTGACTCCATGCTAGGGTGAAGCAGTGGAATTTCTCTGCATGTCACACAAAGAGCACTGGGCTGTGAGTCTGTAGATGTTTCAGCAATGGCACAGGAAGATGATGGGGCACTCAGGATACTGGAAGCAGTGGGGCTCCAGCAATTCCAGAATGACATGCTAAAGGATGCTTTAAAGACAGAGGTCTTTGCAAAGGTGGATGAACTGACTGCGTGAAGCAATCTGCACTCTCAACAAGAGATCCCATGCAGGTTGTCCAGTATCTCTAGACATGCTGAAACAACTGTGGGCGTCATCCCTGTATACACAAATCCGGATGCAAGAATTGTCACTGCGATGGAGCTAGGCAAGTGAGAATAATCTGTTGCTGCCTGCCCCCACAGAACACAGTACCCGGAGAGAATACTTTCCCTTGACCCTGGGAAGTTCAATCTGAACCCCAGCGGTGCACCCTGCTTGCTCCCAGGGGTGAGGGATAGATTATACTTTTTTTTTTTTTGAGTCAAAACTCACTCTGCAGCCCAGGCTGCAGTACAGTGGCACACTCCCAGCTACCAGTCTTGGTCTGCTGGGCTCAGGCGAACCTTTCTCCTCAGCTTCCTGAGTAGCTAGGACTATAGGCACATGCTACCAGACCTGGCTACTTTTTAAAAATTTATTGTAAAGGTAAAGTCTCACCGTGTTGCCCAGGCTGGTCTCAAACTCCTGGGCTCAGGCAATCCTCTCACCCCGATCCCCAAAGAGTCACAGCCTAGATGATGTTCATCCGTTGGTAACAGAAAAGTGGACAGACATTATTAAGTGTCTCAAATACTCAAGAGGGGGATTATTATTTCTATGTGACAATTCAGGACACCCCTACTGTCCTTTCATGTCATGGACAAGAGGGCTTCTAGGCCCGATAAGGCATGGTACTCCAGGCCAGGGAGGCCTTCCCAAAGTTTTATGTGACATCACAGGACAGGAATGTCATAGGCATCTTAGCTAATCATGAAATTCACCTTTGCTTGTTCTTCTCAAATGTCTATCCTATCACCCTTAGCCTATATGCCCCTTCTGTCACTAAGCTTTTTCTTTGTGGCAGGAGGTAATAGTGGGTGCGACAATCATTGTAGCAATTTTGCTGTTCGGATCCTGTGATCTTTGTTGCATATGTCATGCCTGACTTGTGTTTCCAGCTCAGGGAACGTGCAGGAGATCAATGTTACATGAGGATTGTGAGGGTGGTAAAGTCAATGTAGGGGTAAAGTGTGGGCTAGGGTCTGGTCATGGACTGCCTCCTCCCACCCCAGGAGTAGCCCTGGGCAAGGCTGGTCTCTGAAGGATAAGCATATTCCCAGTAATGAGTAGTCACAAGGTGCAGGTAATTGAGCAGAGTTGAAAGCAATGTGGTCATCACGTGTAATCAATGTAATTGTAAACACAGGATAGAAATTTGCTGCATTGACTTGCCTGCCTATAAAACTGCTGCACTGCCCCAAAGTGTGGTTTCTTTCAGCACTGACCCACCACCATCAGTGCCACATGAGCAGACTCTTTCTTCACTGACCTGTTGCCATCAGTGCCTCCTGTAAGTTCTCATAAACCAATGTCTTTCCCTGCTGGATTTCTGGGTGATTTCTTTTGAATATGTAAGAACTTTACACGTAAGCCCTCTCATTTGGGGGGTTGCTACATTACACTTGTGATGCAGAAAATATCTTCCCTGCGTTTTCTGTACATCCTCAGACGTCTGGCCCTGGTGAATCTCAGGTGAAGGCTGGTTCTAGTTTGCAGATTCTATGTGGCATCACACCTGTTCTATATTCTTGGATGTTACAGTGAGGAAAGAAAAACTAGAGGAGAGGTTCCCTCCCTCTGGGACATCCTGAATGATACCAGGCTCCAGGTTAAGAATCTTGAGCTACAGATTTAGGTCCCTGGATAGGCAGGGAGGTGGCAGAGGCCAATCCAGTGTGCATGTATGTGTCTAGTTGGGCTTTCGGGCCCCTTTGTCTCTGAATTCATTTCTGGTGTGAAGTTGCAAGATGCATTGAAAGACAGGGCTGGAGCTCCTGTTTGCCACCTTGTGACGTTATTTTATTAAGATTTGGTCTAACTATGCCCTAGATGGAACTGCAGACCCCAAATAGGCAGAAAGACCATCCTGTGTGCAGATTTAGGGAACAGGGGAGATCTTCGCAGCACCATGAGGGACTGAAAGCCCAAGAGGGAATCTGCTGGGCAGCTGCCAGTGTGCCTCCAGTGGGAAGCCTGGTGGGCACATTTTATGTGCATATCAGGTCTTGCAATTCTGGACAGCGGTTGGGAGATGTAATTAAAATAAAATTGTCTCAACCCAGAAATCCTCTCCACAAAGGGAGAAGAGAAATAAAACTTTTATAATTCAAACCCGAATAAGATGTGCATCAGAGAGATTGCAAAGACAGCAAGTATGCCACTCTGTTATATACCCAAGCAGATTCAATCCATCACGTACATATACTCAAGATAAATAACAATAGTCCCCAAGGAAGAAGACTCCACGAAGCCATTTGTCCTACAGGTATCAACTGAAATTTCCCTGGTTATCAGGAAGGCATCTGTTTTTCTTAACTGGCTTCATTCAAAAGAAAAGTAAATTCACATTTTTTAGAAAAAATAGTTTTGCAACTTGTAGTCAGGTGCCTGTGAAGAGCGATGACTACTCTCCTAGAAAAACTGAAATGGGGCAATAGTCGCTTTGATATTTACATTTCAAATATTGGTCCCAAGGTCCTGGAGAAAAATATTCCCTAATCAAAAAGGCTGAAAACAGGCCCATTTAGCTTTTTAAAGGATTTACATATATTTCAAAAAGAGAGAGAAATAACCCAGAAAATTTTTTTTTATAATTGAAGTTTTCTAAGAATAGGGAGAGGAGCGGAATCTCTGCTGTTATTTTGAAGTGGGAACAGTTAGCCTCCTGTATCTAAGTTGCATTTGCTCTTACCCCAGCTGGATGTAGAGCCCTGGTCTTGAACTCAACATCTGAAACCGAATAGGTGCTTAAGTCAGGTACCTGACGGGTGGCCTTGGGCACACTGAGTGCACGTGGAAGAGGGCTGTGGGAAAGCAAAAGAAGAGGGAAAGGTGGCATCAAGGGGCTTTGAGCGGGGACCGTGCAGAGCTGGTGAAAGGACCCGTTTGTGCTCTGGCTCATTCCCGTGTTTATGTGGCAGACGCGATTATATTTGGAAGAACTAGGTGGATGCTACAGATGCAGGGTCCTGGGCTGAGGATGAGCCGAGAGTCCCCTGGGCCCTGTGTGGGTATTAGCAAGAAACTTCAGAAGCAAAAGTGTGTGGGTGTGGGTGGAGGCTTATCCCGGGAGGGGTGTGGCCTCATCACTGCTCCTGTGCATATGTTTGTGCATGTGGGAATCACGTGGTGACAGCAGGGCGCAGGGGGCTTCCTTTCAGAACTTTTCCTCTGTGTCCTCAGCTCCTGCTGATTCCAGGAGACATAGAATCACCAGACAGCCCACAGTGTGCCTGCTCGTGTGTGGAATACAGGGACTTACTGTCTCCAAGAGACCCACAGTCTCCCTTCAGTTCAGGCCCCCAGGAACACATGCTGAGTGAGAGCCGCAGGGCTGCTGTGTACTCTGCTTCACAAATGTAACTCACTGAAGGCACTTGGTCCAAGTGTCAGAAACCTGGGCACAACCAACCACTCTCCATTCTTTTGTGTCTCTCAGAGCACATCATCAAAAATGTCTACAGTGTGAGCATAGAGGTGTTTTCACTACAGCTTTGTTTGAAAATGAACAAGTGTCAGCTGTGCAGTTTAAAAGGAGGGCTCTCTCTGATGAACATTAAATTTTTGTAGGTTTTTCTTAATAACATTAAAATTGTCTTTTTAAAATTTTTAAATTTTATCTTAAAGATGTGGGGTACAACTCAGGATTAGGTATACAAATGGTCAATGTACAGATAAAGTTTGGGCCTCCCTTTGGTCCACACTTTGTCTGGTTTGAGATCAGGTACCCTTGTTGTGTCCCTCCCACCCCCACTGTGGCAGTATCCCCCTACTGCCAATCCCTTTCTTATAGTATTATGGTAAACATTCAAGGTCCACTTATGAGTGAAAGCATCATGTGGTACTCTGCTCTTTGTTTCTTTAAAAGATCACTGAGCATGATCAACTCTAAATCATCCAAGTCCATGTTTGTCCCTCTTTATGGCTGCATAATATTCCATTGTGTATATGTACCACATTTTTTTTAATCCAGTCCAATTTCAATGGGCAGCATGGTTGGTTCCATGTTTTTTGCTATTGCGAATAGTGCTGCAACAAACATGCAGGTGCAGGTATCTTTTTTGTAGAATGCTTTGAGTTCTTCTGGGTGTATTCCCAGTAGGAGGATTGCTGGGTCACAAGGAAGGTCAATGTCTAGTTCTTTTAGAAATCATCAAATTACCAACAACATTCTTCTCAGACCTAGAAAAAACAACACAGGAATTCATATGGAAACACAAACGACCAAGAATAACCAGAACAATCCTCAGCAAAAAAAACAAAGCAGGTGGTATCACACTACCAGACTTCAA
>CAUYQG010040707.1:0-14295 GCA_963574415.1 Tarsius wallacei
TAATCCCATGCTTGGGAAGGCTGAGGTAAGTGGATTGCCTGAGCCCGCGGGTTCGAGACCCGCCTGGGCACCTTGGCGAGATGCCATCTCGACAATAAATCAAAAAATCAGCTGGGCGTGATAGCACATGCCTGTAATTCCAGCTACTTGGAAGGCTGAGGCGGAAGGATCGCCGGAGCCCAGCAGGTAGAGGCTGCAGTGGCCGGAAGCGGCCACTGCACTCCAGTCTGGGTGACAGAGTGAGACTCCAACTCAAAAAAAAAAAAAAAAATTATTGTAGAGATGAGGTCTCACCATGTTGCGCAGGCTGGTCTCAAACCTGTGGGCTCAGGCAATTCTCTCGTCTTGGCCTCCCCAAGTGCAGGGTTTACAGACATGAGCCACCGTGCCCAGCCTCTCTCTGTCTTTTTTTTTTTTTCTTTTTGAGTCAGAGTCTCACTTTGTCGCCCACGCTAGAGTGCAGTGGCACACTCTTGGCCACTTCACCCTCAACCTGCGGGGCTCAGGTGATCCTTCCACCTCAGCCTCCCAAGTAGCTGGAACTACAGATGTGTGCCACCACGCCTGGCTAGTTTTTTTGATTTATTGTAGAGACGAGGTCTCACCAAGTTGCCCAGGCTGATCTTGAAACCCTGGGCTCAGTCCTCTTGCCTCTGCCTCCCAAGGTGCTGGGATTACAGGCATGAGCCACTGTGCCCGGGCCCTCTCTCTGTCTTAAGACCTTTTCTCAGCTTCCCGTTGACCTTAGAAGGAAACCCAAAGGGCTTTCCTTCATGGCCTGCCTGGCATGTTTCTTTCCCTCAAATTCATTTTCTACTGCTTTCCCACGCATTTATTACACTTGCAAGTACACGGGCTTTCCATTTGTTTCTCAAACACCTCATGGTCATCCCTGCCTCAGGGACTTTCCATTTGTTTCTCAAACATCTCATGGTCATCCCTGCCTCAGGGCCTTTGCCGTTTGCCTGAAACACCCTTACCCCAGCTGTCATCAGTCAGTTCTCAGCTCAAATGTCACCTCTTCAGAGAGAACTTTCTCCATTACCCTTTATATAATACCTCCCTCCAAATCTGTCTTTTACAAATCGGCCTATTTTAGTACATTCATAACACTTACCTCTTTGATATTAACCAGGTTTTTTTTTTTGAGACAGGATAATTTAATGGTTTAAACAAGGTTTTGACAAACTTTTTTTTTTTTTTTTTGCAAAGAGCCAGATAGTAAATATTCGGGGCTTTGTGGGCCTTACAGTGTCTGTAGCAACTATAAAACTCTGCCATTGTAACAGGAAAACAACCATATTTAAATGAATTAGTATGACCGGGATCCAAAAAAGCTTTGTTTATAGACACTGGAATTTGAATTTCATGTAATTTTCACATGTCATGAACTATTATTGTGCTTCAATTTTTTCAACCATTTAAAAAAATGTAAAAACCATCCTTAACTTCTAGGCCATACCAAAACTGGCCACAGGAGGGCCAAAATTTGCTAATCCCTGGTTGAGTGCATAGACAATATACCCATATTTGCTGGGTTATAATCCTGGCTCCTGTATTTATTAGTGTGAACACGTTAACCTCTGTGCCACAGTTTTTGCAACTGTATAATGGGAACACTACTAAGCCTACCTCGTTGTTTTGTTGTTGTGAGCACTAAATGTGTTTATTTACATAAATAACTTATAGATACTTAGAACAGTGCTGGGCACAGAGTAAACACAGTGCAAGTGTTTGCTATTATTATATATTTGTCTATAATCTGCCTCCTCCAGTTAGTTCACAAGCCCCCAAATAGCAGAAACCTTGTCTGTCTTATTCACATGGCATAGAAGTATGCTTGGCTCAGTATACGTTTGTTAAGTAAATGAATACACACAGACCCCCTACGGGGAAGACAGGGTAGGAAGGGTGCCTCAATAGCATGTCCAGATAGGTGGGCCCTGAGGAGGATGAAAGGGAGATCCAGTGGAAAAGGCAGGAAAAACAAATCAACCAGGCTGGAGACAGAGCAAGAATGATGCCCACACATAAAGGCACTGTTATCTGCTTTAGGAGCGCCATTCCTCGATGTCACAACCCCAAATAGCTCAAAGTCTCCAAAGACTAGAAAGCTGAAATGACAGCAGGAGGAATGGAGGTCAAGCATAAAGAAGGACATTCCGGGTTGATGACAGCAAGGAATGACTGAGGAACCCTAGTGAGTACCGGGCCCTCGTCCCACCCTTTCAAGTCCCCAGCCAAATGATGAGAAAAGTCAGAACGAGGTGTGATGGCTTTTATTTCTTTCAGTTATGCTTGCGGCTGGAGTGAGGTCGAGGGAAGAGCCCGTGGCCCGGGCTCCCGGGAGACCAGGGCTGATGATACCAGCTGCCATAGGTGAGGTACCAGGCGAAGGTGCCTACTGCGGCGCCCACCACTTTGTGAGTGTACTGGTGGAAATAGATGACGGTGCAGAGCAGCAAGAAGTTCCAGAGGCCCAGCAGCAACACGTTGAGCAGGAAGACAAGGCGCAGGGGGGCACCGGCAGGCAGCCCATGGGCCAGGTACTTGGCAAACACTGCCGCTTCCTCGGCCATAAGCAGACAGCAGAAGGTGAGCAGGAAGGTATGGGAGGACACCGTGTAGCCACGCCACTGGTGGCCGGCAGCCAGGCAGCTGCGACGGTCAGGCAGCTCGTGGAGTAGCAGGCCCTGGGGCAGAGGCTCGAAGCAGGAGCCAGTCAGGTCCTCAATGAGCAGGAAGGCCCGGCCAGCACCCCGCCACACAGCTGCCCCCACTACCAGTCGGCTCAGGTGCCTGGCGGTCACTGCCACACGCCGTGTGGCCAGGAATACCACCAGCAACACAAAGCCCCCTAAGAAGGTGCATGTCCAGCCCCATGCTGAATTCACAAACTTTCTGCAGACAGAGAAAAGAGGAGGCTACTGAGATCCCCAGCCCCATCTCCCACCCTGATCTGTGTTCCCATCACTGCTCTGTCCCCAACCCTACACGTCATCACTGGTTCTCTCTTTCCCGTACCCTTTAAAACCCCCAGGCATTTAAACTCTGCCATCTCCTTAGAGGACCATTCAGCATTCCAGGGTCCACATTTCTTCTTCAGTCCTGTTTCCAGCTTCTCCCATACCCCATGACTCTGTTCCCCTCCCCCCCACACCTTCTCCTCAACCTCCTAGCCTATTTTTAGTGTTTAGACTGGCAGGAGGACAGAAGCCTGAAGAAGGGAACTGTGATCCCAGAGTGTATGGAGCCGGTTCCCACGGCCTTGAGTGGACTCACATGTTGAAGAAGTTGCCGTGGCTGGCGAAGATAGTCCGAGGGTTGACATGGAACTGCAGAAGGGGCCCAAAGATGACCACTGCTGCCAGCCAGGCATGGTAGAGGCGCCGTAAGCAGGGGCTGCCCAGGAGGCGGGCAGCCTGCTCACTTCCAAAGTACAGCAAGGCAGAGGCCACCCAGAGCAGCACCTTGACCAGGCAGCCCAGCACTGCCCGGATTCGGGCCTGGGCCCCCTGCCCTGCCCCCACCACCGGCCCCCGCTCCATGTTCCCTCCCCTCCCCACTAACTGCTTGCTCTGCTGGGCAGCTGAGGAGGGGCTGATGGGGCCCCCCCCAGACAGGGATAGGCAGTGACAGGTGTGGCAGACACAAGGCAGAGCCTTGTTGGCAGCTGGCAGGCGGTGGAGAGGGGCGGGGGGCAGTAAGGGGCCAGGGTGGAGGGCTGCCACGTCAGCAGGGTCCTGGCCTCTGGTGTGGTAGTGTGTGTCCTGACAGTGGCCTGTGTCTTTTCTTGTTGGCCCTGTGTTCTGGTTTCAACCATGTTCTAGTTCATGTCTCAAGGCCAGCTGTTCAGGGCTATCTTTGTCCATGTCCTGCTTGGGTCTTTTTTCCTGTCTTTGGTCAGCCAAAGTCTCTCTACCCCCACCCCAACTTTACCATGTATTTGCTCAACAGGGAAATCAGAAGTCATGAAGATAAAACTAACCAAACCTTAAAAGTTATTTAACCAGCCCAGGCAACTTGGTGAGACCTCATCTCTACAATAAATCAAAAAAGTTAGCCGGACATGGTGGCACGTGTCTGTAGTTTCAGTTACTTGGAAGGCTGAGGCAGAAGGATCACCTGAGCTCAGCAGGTCAGGGCTGCGGTGACTGTGAGCATGCCACTGCACTCCATCCTGGGTGACAGAGTGAGACTTCAACCAAAAAAAAATATTATTTAAAAATCTGTGCTGAGGTGGCAGGATCATCTAAGCCCAGCCAGGTGAGGCTGCAGTGGCCGTGAATGTGCCACTGCACCCCAGCCTGGGTGACAGAGTGAGACGCCAACGCAAAAAAAAAAAACAACCTGTGTCGGTCTCATCATCAGTGTGATCCAGTCCTTCTCCTGGGGTTCTGAGCACAAGAGCCCACTGCTGCAGGATGTCCACCTCACTGCGTCCACCTCCGCAGGGGTATTCAGTGCACTGTGATTGTGGCATCTTGGCTCTGCTCCAGTTCCTACCTGGACTGAGAGGCTCTTAGGTACTAGTTTGGTCCAGGGCTGCTGTGTAAACTGGTGGTTGTGCAATGCACAAGGCATCACCTGTAAAGGAGCATCACTTGTTTGTTGTGACAATCAACAGATAAAATTCAAGTGTCCTTAGGAAGGCATCTTGTACAAGATGGGGTGGGGCCATTGTCTTGCTGGGGAGGTGAATCTTCTCTCTCTCTCTAATTTACGTTTAAATTAACTTTATTTTCTATTCTAACTTCTGTGCAGTTCTTTGCATCTTTCATGTGGCATCGGATTGCACCCCAGACAGCCACACTCATTTTAGAGTGTTGACCCTCTTCCCGTCTATGGGAAGTGACCTTTTTCTTTTTCTTTTTCTTTTTTTTTTTTTGAGTTGGAGTCTCACTCTGTCGCCCAGGCTGGAATGCAGTGGCATACTCACAGCCACCCCAGTGTCGACCTGCTGGGCTCCGGCGATCCTTCTGCTTCAGCCTTCCAAGTAGCCGGAACTACAGATGTGTGCTCCCACACCAGCTAATTTTTTATTTATTGTAGAGATGAGGTCTTGCTAAGGTGCTTGGGCTGGTCTCGAACCCACAGGCTCAGGCAATCCACTCGCCTCAGCTTCCCAAAGTGCTGGGATTACAGGCTGAGCCACCAAGCCCGGCTGACCTTTTTCTTAAATAACTTTTTTCTTCCCTCATTTTTGTGTGTGTTGCAAATCTTTGCATTACTGGGATCTTTCATTACCAGTGTGCACCTCCAGCATGACGGCTACGGCAGTGCTGAGCCCCTCAGCACCCTAACATTTTCTGGAGGTCCCACTGAGATCTCCGAGATCTCTCTTTCTCTTCCTTCCTTACTTCCTAACTCTGTGGACTGTGTTGGAACCTGGTGGCAACTGAAAGCTCTGACTGAGGATACACTTCAGCGTGCTGGAAGGTCCCAGGGAAAAGATATCAGACCGCTGCGGCCTAATAGGGCGAGGGACTAAGGTTAAATCTTTACTTTCTTCTAGCCAAGATCTCTGAGTTTCCCCGTGGACCTAGCTGGATCTCAGAGGGCAACTGAGTCTCTGCCTAGGGTTACTCCCTAGGGAGGCAAGAAGGCCCCGAAGGAAAGTTCCTACTGCCCACACACAAATGGGTGGGAGATGAAGTGCTTGGTTTCTTGGCTATTTCTCTCTTCTTGTTGGCGAAGCGACTCCACAAAGGACCTTAAAACTTCAACAGCTGCATGGTACACCTTTCTGCACCTCCACTTTTTTTCAGTCAAAACATTAAAAAAAGAAACAGAGTGCCAACATGAAGGGCAGCAGAACCAGAGGTTCAAAGAAGTACCCCAATTGGTAGTCACCATTAGTGACAAAACTCCATCTGCCCATCAGAGACCTGAAACTTGAAGACAAGCTACGGGGACATCCATATATGGACTCAGGAAATCACTGGTGCAACAACAGTAAAAGCTGCCTGGACTCCTGTAGTGGGTATCAGGCCCACTGGGGTAATTATAAATACATTTTTTTCAGACATCAAAGCCTCGATATGTTTTAACAGCAGCTATAATGGCCTTTATTATAGTAGCGTTAATTCTAATAGTATATGCTTGTACACAGTGCTTTGGATACAAACACTAAGGATACTTAACTCCATGGGCTCCTGTCCTCTCATCCCCTCCTCTTGCTCTAGATAGGTAGAGATAGCTCTACACCCCATGTTCAGCAGGAAGTAGCTACAGAAGCCCGATCTTCATCCCTGTTCCCAGGTACAAGTAAGAATATTTTTGAAATAGCAAGAGGTGAGAATGAAAGGAGGTACCTATAAAAACCTAGAAGAAACTTAGCTTATTCTTAGTTTAGTCTTTTTGCTTCAGCATAATCATTAGAAAGCATTTAGACATTCTACTGCAGGCCAAGTGGCAGTCTATCCTTCAGATGCAAGACCAGGACAGCCCAACCTTTCAATTCATGATTTAGCATAATAATCTGTAGTAAACTTTCAGGTTCCTTGTCAAGGCAGAAGGTCAAAGCCACAGAAATGATAATAACACCTCCTTTGGTCAAGGAGTTTGTGGATTGCAAATGTCTAACAAGAAAAATCCCTCCAGGCTTAAACCCCTAATATAACCTAATCAACCCTTTGTGACCTGCGTGACAGACAGACCCCACCATGGGAATAATCATGTGACTAACCCACCCATCTGCCTGCTATCCATCACCTGACATCAGTACCTGTGCTTACCTGTCCCTTCTTGATGATGTGGAGCAGACCACCACCCAATCACCTTAATGCCTTTCCCCATCAAAGAAAATAGTTAAAAGGACTCAGTCACAAGCAACAAGTGGCCATTGCCTTGCTAGACTCTGGTGTGGCTATGTGTTCTTTGAGCTATGGCTATCGCCATGCTTCCTGGCTTTGGCCCCCTCCCCCACCTTGGGGAGGTGACTCTCTCTCTCTCTCTCTCTCTCTCTCTCAAATTTCCTTTTTTTTTTTGAGTTGGAGTCTCACTCAGTCGCCCAGACTGGAGTGCAGTGGCGGCTCCTGGCCACCGCAGCCTCGACCAGCTGGGCTCTGGCGATCCTTCCACCTCAGCCTTCCAAGTAGCTGGAACTACAGGCACGTGCTACCATGCCTGCCTAGTTTTTGATTTATTGTAGAGATGAGGTCTCGCCTGCCCAGGCGGGTCTTGAACCCGCGGTCTCAGGTAATACACTCACCCCAGCCTCCCAAAGTGCTGGGATTACAGGCTGAGCCACCGAGCCCGGCACTTCATTGTATTTTAAATAGTTGCTGAAGGACATAACTTCCAATGCATTATATATAAACATCTCAAAATAAAACTATATGTCACTCTTTTCAGTGTATTCAATGGAATATAATATTACAGTGATTAGATACTTCATTATTATCTATTTAAAAACATGTGGAAAGATTTTAAGCTGGAAACTATTTCCATTCTACTTCCCTCATAGAGTTTATCCTGATACATATTTTCTGCTTGAGTCTTTTATTGACCATTTATCACACTTCTTGGCAAAAAAGCATATAATTTAAAATTTTTTAATTTTAAAAAATTTTCTGTGACCATAAAGCCCTAAGCATTAAATTTTTTTCTTGTGGATTGAATTTCCATGATAATTGTTAGTAATACAAAATATATTATTAGTACAAGCATATCTCATTTTATTATGCATTGCTTTGTTATGCTTCACAGATACTTTTTTTAAAATTAAAAAATTAGGCCAGGCATGGTGGCTCATCCTGTAATCCCAGCACTTTGGGAGGCTGAGGTGAGTAGATTGCCTGAGCCTGCAGGTTCGAGATCAGCCCAGACAACTTGGTGACACCTCGTCTCTACAAGTAAAAAAAAAAAAAAAAATTAGCAGGTGTGGTGGCTAACGCTTGTAGTTCCAGCTACTTGGAAGGCTGAGGAGGAGGGATCACTGGAGCCCAGCAGGTCAACACCGGGGTGGCTGTGAGCTTGCCACTGTACTCCAGCCTGGGCGAGGGAGTGAGATTCCAACTCAAAAAAAAAAAGGAAAAAATTACTTTGTGGTAACACTGTGTGTAGCAGGTCTATTGATGCCATTTTTCCAACAGCATGTGCCCACTTTGTGTCTCTGGGTAATTACATTTTGGTAATTCTCATAATATTTTAAGCTTTTTCACTAATATTATATGCTATGGTGATCTGTGATCTTCAATATTACTATTGTAATTTTGGAGAGGGCGGCCTGCCATATAAGGTGGCTTGCTTAATAAATGTGTGTTCTGACTGCTCTACCAAACAGCCATTCTCTTGTCTTTCCTCCTCTCCTTGGGCCTTCCTATTCCCTGAAACACAACGATAGAGAAATTAGACCAATTAATATCCCTATAGTGCCTCTGAGTGTTTAAGTGAAAGGAAGAGTAGCAAGTCTCTCTCTATTTTTTTTTTTTAGTCAGTCTCACTCTGTCACCAAGACTGGAGTGCAGTGGCACACTCATGGCCACCGCAGCCTTGACCTGGTGGGTTCAGGCGATCCTTCTTCCTCAGCCTTCCAAGTAGCTGGAACCACAGGCGCATGCCACCATGCCTGGCTAATTTTTTGATTTATTGTAGAGACAAGGTCTCGCCAAGTTGCCCAGACTGGTCTTGCACTCCTGGGCTTAGGCAATCATCTTGCCTCGGCCTCCCAAAGTGCTGGGATTACAGGTATAAGACACCATGCCTGGCCTTGTCTCTCATTTTGAATCAAAAGCTAGAAATGATTGAGTGAGGAAGGCATGTTGAAAGCTGAGACAGGCTGAAAGCTAGGCCTGTTGCACAAAACAGTTAGAAATTGTGAATACAGAGGAAAAGTTCTTGAAGGAAATTAAAAGTGCTACTATTCTAGAGAACACAAGAATGACAAGAAAGTAAAACAGGCTGATTACTGATATAGAAAAAATTTTAGTGGTATGGATGGATCACACCAGCCACAACATTCCCTTAAGCCAAAGCCTAATCCAGGGCAAGGGCCTAACCCTCTTCAATGCTATGAAGGCTGAGAGGTGAAGAAGCTGCAGAAGAAAAGTTGGAAGCTAGCAGAGGTTGATTCACGGGGTTTCAGAAAAGAAGTTATTATCTCCATAACATGAAAGTGCAAGGTGAAGCAGAAAGTGCTAATGTAGAAGCCACAGCAGGTCCAGGGGTGCTGGCTTATGCCTATAATCCCAGCACTTTGGGAGGCAGAGGCCAGAGGATAGCCTGAGTCCAGGGGTTCCATCCTGGGCAACTTACCATCTTGGGCAACTTAGTAACACCTCATCTCTACAATAAATCAAAAAATTAGCCAGTGTGGTGGCACGCACCTGTAGTTCCAGCTACTTGGAAGGCTGAGGCAGAAGGATTGCCTGAGCCCAGCAGGTTGAGGCTGCAGTGGCCATGAACATGCCACTGCACTCCGACCTGGGTGACAGAGTAAGACTCTAACTCAAAAAAAAAAAAAAAAAAGATAAAACACTAAAGGGAGTGTTCTTAGATTTTTTTCCCTTCTTTTTCAAAACCTCATATTTAGTCTATCACTATGCCTTTTATTCTTCTTTTAAAACACTGCTTGACAGCAACTAAGTTTATCATACTTAGTGATCCATCACAGAACGAAAGAACTAGGTACCACATGTTCTCACTCATAAATGGATCCTGAACATTTATCACAATACTACAAGAAAGGGATTGGCAGGAGCGAGACACTGCCAGGGGAGGGAGGTGGACGCATAACATCAATAAGGGTACCTGATCCCAAACCAGATGAAGTAAGGATCAGTGAGACCCAAACTTCACCTGTACAGTGACCACTTATGTACCTAATCCTGAATTGTACCCCACATCTTTAAAATTAAAAAAAAGTTTGTCCATAAATAAAGCACTACGTGAACTTACCATTTATTCTTTATTTTCATTGCAACCTTCTTCTTTCAGACCCTTTGGATTTCATGGTTGAATTACTTTGAAAATAATTTGGTTTTTTTTCCTATTCCCTTCCGCAAGGTAAAAGAAGAGGCATAGGCAAAGCAACATAGGCAAGAATAATCAGAGAGATGAGGGAGAAATAGGAAAATAACATATGGGTACAACTAAATGACAAGTCAACTTCAAAGGAAAAAGTGGTCAGAGAAGTCAAAAAGCATGAAAACTGAACAAAGTTTGACAATATAATTGAGTAAAGAAATAGGACCAAGAACTTGGCACAGTTAGAACAAGTTGATTTTTTTTTTTCAGATGAGAGAAAAATTTGTTAGGAGAGGACAAAGGAAAATTCCTGGTGCAATAGAACTGGGAATATAACTTATCCTGTGAGGAACTGAGCAGATATGGGCCCTAGGACACTGGGAGTTGTTACATATAAGAGGATGAAAATTGCTTTTTTTTTTTTTTCAGTCAGAGTCTCAGGTTGGAGTACAGTAGTATAAATTGCTTTTAAATTTCATAAAATATTTGTACTGAACTCTGTCTAGATTTCTTATAATAATATTGACACATGAAATAGGGTCTTAAAATCATATATTTAACTAAGCTTAAATGGATAATGACAAAATGCTTGAGAGTCTGAAATAAAGTCTTTTTGCTCAGAAACCAGCTAACTTAACCCATAGTGAGTTTATAAATTGTTGATTTAACTTTTATAACTACTCCCTGAAGATCAAACTTCTCAAGGAATTACATGTCCTGGCGGGGCATAGTGGCTCACGCCTGTAATCCCAACACTTTGGAAGGTAGAGGCAAGAGGATTGCCTGAGCCCGGGGGTTCAAGACCAGCCTGGGCAATATGGTGAGACCTTATCTCTACAATAAATCAAAAAATTAGCTGGGCATGGTGGTGTGCACCTGTGGTTCCAGCTACTTGGAAGACTGAAGCAGAAGGATCACCTGAGCCCAGCAGGTCAAGGCTGCAGTGGCCGTGAGTGTGCCATTGCACTCCAACCTAGGCAACAGCCTGAGAATCTGACTTAAAAAAAAAAAAAAGAAAGGAATTAAATGTCCAAATGTTCAGCAGCTTTTTGAACAATCTTGAACTCCCACCAACCATTCTATTATACTAAACTTTTGTTTTACATAAACAACGATTTCCAAGATAATTCTATATAGTGTCTCTGTATTAAAGAATATCATGAAAATCTCTCTAGCATATTCAAAGCACATTTTTAAAAATTGTACCTTTTATTCCATCATATATTTAAAAAACAAAGAAGACTAAAGTCACTTAGCTGCTTTTAGGGAGATTGATAAGTTTATTACAAAGTTAAATAACTGGGTTGCATAAATCTCCAAAAATTTTGGAGTTGCTGCTCTCCAACCACTGTCCATAGCTTATTCTTAGAAAATTACATTTTGAGGGAGGTTTTTTGTTTGTTTGTTTTTGTCTACTGGCATGTTTTCTAAAGAAAGAGGGAACTTTAATTGTTTAAAAGCCTTGTATGGAGCCATTGCTCATTCTTATATAAGATTTGTGTGTGAGAGAGAAATTTTTATCAGAGAAAACTGTATTTGAATGTATTAATTGCTGAAATCCAAGTTTGATAGGTAGGCAACAACTCTGAATTTGGTAGAACCTAAGCTTTTCTTTTCTTTTCTTTCTTTTTTTTTTTTTTTTTTTGAGTTGGAGTCTCGCTCTGTCACCCAGACTGGAGTGCAGTGGCCGCTCCTGGCCACTGCAGCCTCGACCTACTGGGCTCCGGCGATCCTTCCGCCTCAGCCTTCCAAGTTGCTGGAACTACAGGCACGTGCTACCACACCTGGCTAATTTTTGATTTATTGTAGAGATGAGGTCTCGCCAAATTGCCCAGGCGGGTCTTGAACCCGCGGGTGCATGCAATCCACTCACCTCAGCCTCCCAAAGCGCTGGGATTACAGGCTGAGCCACCGAGCCCGGCCAGAACCTAAGCTTTTCAATGACTCCACTGTAGGTAACCATTTTCTTCATGTTAATAAAGGTGGTTTTATAAATAGCGAAAAGAATGTTGCAGTGATTAATTTGAAAATGGTAGTAATGCTGATTATATTGGCAGTGTTCGAAGAACAAAAGGAAGGAATCAGAGGCCGGTCTTGTCAGCTCTTTTGTCTCTTGTTTGTACATATAGATGAGGACAGAACTGTATTTCCTGTCATCTCAGAAGAATCGTCCTAGCCTCTTTGGAATGCCACTGATTGTTCCATGTACTGTGCATACCCGGAAGAAAGACCTGTATGATGCGGTTTGGATTCAAGTGTCTCGGTTAGCCAGTCCACTCCCACCTCAGGAAGCTAGTAATCATGCTCAAGATTGGTGAGTTCAGGGATCAGCCTACACTGTGGTTTCCAAACTCTAGAAGAATAATTTACATAAGTTCTGTGTGATTTATAGGACTCATTCCATGTCAAGTTAATCACTTTGGCTGAACCATTCAGAGAGCACATAACTCAGGCATTTGGTTTGCTATTTGGAGTAGGAGAGATTAGAGAGCTCCTACTACAAATACCACCTGAACATTCTAGTGTCTAATAATCCTTCCATTCTCTAATCTCTTATATAAATCCCTCCTGCTAATGCTTCTGGTAATATCCTTGTCTTCAGTGTTGCAAAAGTAGAAAGTATGAATTCACTAAGAAGTATGTATAATCTTGGTCTTCTGAAATCCAGAATGGGAGTGACAGTCTGCATATCTGTACATGAACTCTGAAAAAATCTCATGACATGACAAATTATTCCATTGGATTATTTTCATAACATGGAATAATTTCTTAAATCTAGGTAAACATAATAAACATTTTCCATTGTCTTTCTCTTTCTCCTACTACTGTTCTGTTAGATTAGAACATGCCTTTACTTTGAATACTTATTGGTTCTGTGATGTCTTACTTACAGCCCAATAAATTATAGATTATTTTCTTTCCATTGTGTTACAAGTGAGGGTTCGGCTTCTGTGAAAACTGAGTAAGAAGTTATCTTTGCTTATTTGTTATAGTATGGGGTCTTTTGATGATTAGGATAGGGCCTAAGGTAAATAAATCTTAAAGGAAAACTGTAAATAATAGATAAGCAACTTAGTTGATGAATATTGTATTTAATAAAGATGACAGTTGGAAAAGATTAAATTTGAAGTGAAAGTCTGATAGAATTAAAGAACTTCTAGAAGAGAACTTTTCCTAGGACTTGCTAATGAATTGGATGTGGAATATAAGGAAAAGAGGGTAGTACATTTCATGAAAAGAGGAAAACTGGACAAGGAGCAGATTTTGGTAAGAAATGACAGGAATCAAGTTAAATTCAGGATGTCTGTTATAGATATTCAAGTGGGAAATTCACTTGAATGTCCTTTGCTGGAGATATAAATATAGATGTCATCAACAAATAGTTGATATTTAAAGCCCTGAAACTAGATGATATCATTTAGAAAGTGAGACTGAGGTTGAGAAAGATACCCAAGATATAATTCCTGATGCATTCCAACATTTAGAGGTTGGAAAGGGGAAGAAGCAACAACAAAGGATCAGCTGTTTATGTAAGAAGAAAAGCAGGAGTGAGCAGTTAACCAGAGGTTAAGTGAAGGAAGTATTTAGAGAATGGAGTGGCTGGGCACGGTGGCTCAGTCTGTAATCCCAGCACTTTGGGAGGCCGAGGCAAGTGGATTGCCTGAGCCCAGGGGTTTAAGACAAGCCTGAGCAACTTGGTGAGACCTCATCTCGACAATAAATCACAAAAACCGACTGGGTATGGTGGCATGCGTCTGTAGTTCCAACTACTTGGAAGGCTGAGGTGAAAGGATCGTCTGTGCCTAGCAGGTCGAGGCTGCGGTGGCTGTGAGTGTACCACTGCACTCCAGCCAGGGCAACAGAGTGAGACTCCAACCCCCCCCCCAAAAAAAAGAAAGGAGTAAGTCTAGGCACAGTGGCTCATGCCTGTAATCGCAGCACTTTGGGAGGCAGAAGTGAGAGGATTGCCTGAGCTCACGGGTTCACCAGCCTGAGCAACGTGGTGAGACCTCATCTCTATAATAAATTATAAAATTAGCTGGTTGTGGTAGCGCACTCCCTTAGTTCCAGCTACTTGGAAGGGTGAGGCAGAAGGATTGACAGAGTGTGAGACTCTGACTATAAATAAATGAATAAATGAGTGAGTGATCAATTGTGCCAAATGCTACAGAGAGCATTAAGAAGATGACTGGCAGTTGCCCACTGGATTTGATAAAGTTGCAGTCAGCCGGGCTCGGTGGCTCAGCCTGTAATCCCATGCTTTGGGAGGCTGAGGTGAGTGGATTGCCTGAGCCTGCGGGTTTGAGACCCGCCTGGGCAACTTGG
>CAUYQG010040708.1:0-44029 GCA_963574415.1 Tarsius wallacei
TATGAAAACATAAATGACCACGAATAGCAAAAACAATCCTCAGCAAAAGAAACAAAGCAGGAGGGATCACACTCCCAGACTTTAAACTTTTTTATAAGGCTACAATAAACAGCCTGGTATTGGTACATGAACAGGCATATAGACCAATAGAACATGATAGAGATTCCAGAAGCAAAACCTCAATTTCTCAACCTACTCATCTTTGACAAAGCCTCCACCAACAACCACTGAGGAGAGGAAAACCTACTCAGTAAATGATGCTGGGAAAACTGGTTGACCACATGCAGAAGAATGAAACATGATCCCTGCCTAACACCATGCACACACATCAACTCTAAATGGATCAAAGACCTAAAAATAAAGCCTCAAACTAAGAATATTAGAAAACCCTTAAAACAAACTTTTCTATACCCAGTTGATTATTAGATTCTGTGGTACTTTGATATTTCCTTTCATTTCTGAATCTTATAACAAATAATGAGAAAATGGTTTTCATTTTTGTCAATATTAAAAGCAAAAATCTTATATAATCTTTACTAAAATGTACAAGTCGTATACACTTATATGACTTTAGCTTTTCCCTTACTGTTTCTTTAGAATTAAAGCAAAGACGTTTATCTTTTAGAAAATTTCCTTAAAATAAATACACAGTGTAAAAACACCAATAAAATTATGACTATTATTTGTAAATAATAAATAAAAAATTTCTCACATGGTACAATTTAAGTCCTTTTGAAATTCATGGGCATGGGTTACTACCCATAAATCCTTAAAACATGAATATAGTCTCCAATATTGCCTTATTTGACATCCTAGGCATTTTAGCTATTTAGCAAGTTTTGTTACTGAGTGCAATATGTATAATGCAATGTATTGTATTTTATATACAATATGTACAATATGATATATAATATACAATATATAAATTTTATTATTGTTGCATTCTTAAAATATTATTTAATGATTAGTTTTAAACATTAAAATTTTTAAAAATGAAAATTAATCTTAAAAAACAATTTAAAAAATAAAAGAAGAAAAAAATATGTATAATATTGTTGTTTATCAGTTAGGCTGCAATCTGTTTTTATAAAACAAAGTAATATTCACAGGGTCCAAAAAAATCTCATGGATTTTAGAGGGGCAAGCATGAAAAACAAAGAAGAAAAAATTGGATAACAGACTGCAAAATCTTGCTGGAATATAATAAAATATAATTTTAAGACTGCTTTATTTAAAGTAATGTTGCTGACAAGTTAAATTATTGACTGATCAAGCAAAGTGGCTCACACCTGTAATCCCAGACTTTTGGAAGGTCAAGTTGGGAGGACCACTTGAGGGCAAGAGTTAAAAGTTTGCAGAGAGGGATGATCATGCCGCTGCACTCCGGCTTGAGCAACAGAGCCAGACTCTGGCTCTAAAAATTAAAAAATATATTAAAAATATTTATTTACACATTTTCGGTGACAAAAACAAAATGGATTCAAATATATTGTTTAACTTCTGCATTCTTAAAATTATTCTTTAAAAGCTAATTTTAAAAATTAAAAAAGAAAAATAACCAATATTCTGAACTTACGGTGCCTGTGGTTATCAATTTATAATGAGATTTGAATTTTATTTGATTATTTAGTAGCTTTTAAATACTCCAGATCAAACTAATTACAGATGATTTTGTTATATCTAGCTTCTGATTTCCTTCTCATAAAATAAGGCTATACAAATAAGACATTTAAAAATGAGACCAAGTAAAAGCTACTAAAACAATCAGAGCAGAAAGATATTAGGAGAATTAATAGGCAAGTGAATGCTTCTAATTCCCTGCGGGTTTGATTATCTTATGTGAAGTAAAGTTCCATAAAATCCAATGAAGTAAAAAGAAAAGAGAAAAAAACCTTGCCTTTGTTCATAACTCTATAAATATAATTGTTATGTTGTTTTTCTCAGTAAAAGTCACTGCACCTAAAAGACGTCCAAAATATCTTTACCATTAGAATTGTAGGACATCAGAGGTCACCAATCAGTAACGGGATGCTAATATTGAACTTTCTTTCAGAGTATAAATTAATATCAGCTGACTTAATCTATAAATGATCACTCTAAACATGGCCCCTGAAAAAGAAATCATTTTTTAAAATGCTAGGTTATTTTGTTTCTGGATGAAACAAATCTATAAATACATATTCTTGCCATACGTTTGAACTTCTGATGTTGGAAAGATTTTTAAGATTCTAATAGACTTTAAAATTATGTAGGCTAAAGTTTTTATTTCCCGGAGAAAGAAATTAAAGATCTAAGAGTCAAATGACTCTCTCAACGTCACATAATACTTCTGAGAGGAGTCAGGAGCTAGACATACTTTTCCTAACATAATATTATACCATCATACATTATATTTTAGGATCTAATGTCTGCTGTATCTTTTATTCATATCCTTGTTTTGTCCTGTGTTGAAGAAGTTATGAAAATTTGTAAAACTCTTTTCATTTTCTATTTATACTACAGGCACTTCTATGTTGTTTGGTTCATTCAATTCCTTATCCTCAAAAATAAATTAATATAGCTAGCTACAAAATGTTAGGTCTACCTAGTTTATTAAACATAATATATTTTTATGCCTATTAAAATTAAACATATTTAAACATTATCCAAAAACTTTTCTTAGGAACCAAATATAACTTTTTATCACCAAATATGATTCTGTGTGAATAAACATATTTTATTCTTAGGAAAAATATAAAATATGTACATTTATTTTGCAGTGTCCCTTGATGACAAAGTTATATCAGAATTATTGTGATAAAAATGAAGGACTGTGAACTGCTAACAGATTACTATCAGTAATAACTGGCTACTAACTTTTTAAAAATAAAGAAACTTCTGACAGATAACTTGTAGATGATGAAAAAGCCTATGTAAAATATGGGCATTTTTATATCTGATATTTAATCTGACAATGGATTATTACGGAAGAAAAACTGCTCATAGGTTTTCAACAAACTAGCTCTTTAGCATATCATATTTTCCAACTTAATCATGCATGTTCTAATAATAACAACAAATCTATTTTGAGACTTGACAAATTTGTTTTCATCATACTATGAATTGTAGAAAGTATAGTTGTGTGAGATTGAGTAGGGTATAGTCTAATTATTGATGTAGCTGTTAGGTTAAAAACTTTAACTCTGACATTTCACCATTGACAATACATCCATTGTTTGTTTGTTTTTTAGGTTTTTGTTCTCTTAAATTGTGTCTTATTTTCCTTTTACTATATTACAATCCTTTACTATAAGTCATCTCTTCACTTAAAATATAAAGTCCCTATACTCATAAGTCCAAAATCATACATTAAAGCTTTTCTTTGTCTTGAAATGTGATTTGTCATTTTGTTCAAGAATATAGGTAGTTTATGATCTATAAAACCCCTTTATCATCACATTTCTATTGAATCATTAAAATTACTTTAACAGTGACAACTAATTCCGCTAATCTCAATTTTTTTCCTCTTTCCTATCTTCACTTCGTTTGATCTGGGGAAACGTGTGTGTGTGTGTGTGTGTGTGTGTGTGTGTGTGTGTGTGTGTGTAATTTGCAGCCCTACATGTCTATCTGCTCACAGACACTAGCTCAAAGACACATTCATTTCTCTCAAGAATGGATACAAAAGATATATACGTATATATGAACAGATATATGTTTTTTAGATAGCTGCTACTTTTCTTCTCATTAAATAAGAATATACAAATAAGATATTAAAATGAAGCCAAATAAAAGTTACTAAAACAATCAGGGGACAAAAATATTAGGAGAATTAACAGGCAATTAATTTCCTAATAGAAAAAAGTTCACGGGTTATTAAGGTACAATAATAATGTTTCAGCCACTACATTTAATGAATAGATAACCTACATTTCAAGAGAGAGTCTTTTTCTCCTGCAATTTTTTTTTCATTTCATGAAAAAGGTATATGTATGATGATAATGTTCTAAATTTGTCTTTAAGGTTAAAATTATTTTTTATGCTGTTGATATCAAGACTCATCCTAAAGTTCCAGTAATAATGACGATATTGCATTGATGAGAGAATAGACAAATAGATCAGTGGAAAAGAAGAAAGAACTCAGAAACAGACCCATGACAATATAATCAATGGATCTTGGACAAAGAAGCAAAGGTTGTTTAATGAATAAAGGATAATCTTTTCAATGACTGGCACTTTAACAACGGAACATCGCATTAGAGCACGAGAGAGAAAGGGAGGGAGAGAGCGACAGAGAGAGAGAGTGAGAGAGACAATCTGGACATGGCTATTAACAGCTTTTACAAAAAATTAACTCAAAATGGATCATAGACCTAAATGTAAAATGAAAAACTATAAAACTTCTAGAAGATAATATATATGATAACCCAGCTGACTTGGAGTTTGGTAATGATTTTTTATATGTATGTGTTTTCGTTTTTGAGGTATGCTTTGTGTTCTGCTGCTTCTGTGTTTGTGATCTTTTTGAAGTATATGATCTTTATTTTATTTCTGTTTCCTTCTGTGCAGCACCCTTTTAAGCGTCTCCTGTAGAGCTGGTCTGGAAGCAGTATATTCTCCTAGGAATTGAATCTCTGAGAAGGATTTTTATTCTCCATTGCAGATGAAGCTCAGCTTGGCTGGGAAGGAAATTCTTGCTTGAAACTGTTTATCTCTGAGAACATTAAAGATTGGGGTCCAATTCCTTCTGGCCTGTAGTTCTTCTGCAGATAAGTTTACAGCAATTCTGATTGGTGACCCTCAGTAAGTAGTCTGAACTTTTTCCCTTGCTGCCTTTAGGATGTTTTCTTTTATACCTACTTTGTGTAGGTGAAGTACTATGTGTCTGGGAGTTGGTCTTCTCGTAAGATGTCATCTGTCTGACTAGATGAAGGAAGTTTTCTTGAATGACCTCATGCAACGTTTGTTCTAGGGTGTTTTCTGTTTCTCTTTCTATTTCAGGTACTCCAATCAGATGTAGGTTTGGCTTCTTGATAAAATCACACACCTCTTGGAAAATTTCTTCTTTCTTAAGTTTTTTTTTTCTTTTTTTTAATAGATTGGGTTAATTTCATATTTTGTTCTTGAGCTCTGAGATTCTTTCTTCTGCTTGTTCAATTGTTTTTCATGCTTATCAGTTTGCTATTTATTTCTTGGTTGGAGTTCTTTATTTCAGATATTTCTAAATAGTCTTTCTTGAGTTTGTCCAACTCTATTGCAATTTCATTTAGTTTTAGCTCTCGCATTTTTTGTTTTTTATTTCTTCTATTCAACAATTCTCTGATCTCTGTAAGTACCTTCTAGTTACTCTCATTCTAGTTACTGTCATTCTCAAAGATAGTCATTGTTTGTGCTCTGGTGCTGTTCTTTCAGGTACTAACTTTTTGTTGGGGTTCTGGGGTTACTAGTGATTTCTTTTTTTTTTTTTTAATTTGCAGCAGTTCTCTTATCTTTCTCTTTGATTCTGCTGCTCAGTGGGAAATGGAAAAGCTGTCCCTTCAGGTATTTACTCTACCTTCTGTCTTTCCCTGAGCCAGGGCTCTAGCTTTGTTCAATTATACAATAGTACCGGGGTGGGCATTGTTTTATTTTATTTTTTTACAATATTGAGCACTTACTAAGGGGTGGGGGAGGGGTCACAAGGATTCTGCATCTACTGTTGGGTTAGAATTCTTGCTATCTGGTGAATGAGCCAGCTGGAACTTGTCTTCCATCTCCACACAATATGACCTTACAATGGGTGTGCTTGTGTAGTCTCTCAGTTCAAAACAGGATATAAAAGAGAAAATAAAGGGAAGAAGGAGAGAAAAAAAGGAAAGTATAAGAAAGAGAGGGAGAGAAAAAGAAACCACAGAGAAAAACAAAGATAGGAAGTAAAAGGAGGAAAGAAAAGAGAAAACAAACAGCCAAACAAACCAAACAAATGAACCAAAACCCAGAAAACATATTGTTAGAGAGTTCTTGGCTTTATTGTATCTCTTTGGGTGGGTATGCTCCCTCTTGTGATAGGTTCTGTGACTGCAGGTCTGATACAGCTCTTCACTGTTGAGGCTTGAGATGTTAGAATCTTCTCCCTGTGCTGCCTGTAGTTGATAGCTGGCATGTGCCCACGGAGTGGTGTGAAGGTGGGATAACTCACCTCAGTGTCTCCCAGACTCTCTCCCCATTCCTTCATCTCCCAGCATGGTCACAGCTCCCAGGACATCCAGTTTGTGGTGGGAAAATGGAACCTCTGATCTCTGTCCTGTCATCCCAATCTCTTTTGCTCATTGCTAGGGGTGGGAGTGAGGGTTCAGCTAGACACTCACCAGCTTTCTTCTAGGTCAGATTCATTGTACGCATCTATTGCCCAGCAGCTATCTCATGGCAGGGAGTAGATAGACTGGAGCTCTGCAACCACTGTTATCCACCAGAACTTCTGCACTGGGGGTAATGCTCTCTGAGTTCACAAAGAGCAGTCCCAAAGCAATGCAGATATCACCCCCTTGTCTCAAGACGTAGGTCTACTGTTCCAAAGAGGACACCCTGGAGCACTTCTCTGCCCAGGCTTTAGAGTGGCTGCTCAGTTTCTTTACAGGCTGCTGTTCCTGCCACAAATGGGGGCCAGGAGAGATAGCTCCTTCCTTAGAACTTACCACAGTCTCCAGATCTCAAGTTGTGGTGGTAGCACCCTGAAGCCCAGCCTGGCACTGGAAGTGGTGGAGGCAGTAGCACACACAGTCTAGGCTTGGGCTGGCATCTCCTCATTGTTTCCTTGGGACTCTGCCTCTGGCTCTCTCTCTGCACTCCCTCTGTGGACCTAGTTGCCACTGTTCAGTTCAGCACCGTGGTGGTGGGAATGGCAGTAACTCCAGCAGCTTCTTCTTGGGAAAAGCTTTGCTGATTTTAGCAAATGACACTCAGTTTCTGCACACCCAAGAAGTGCTAGGGTCCAAACAGAGTGAATGCAGCACCAGTGACTTTACCAGGAGAACTCTGGCCATTTGCTCACAAGTCCCCACTCAGTCAGTCTCTCAAACACCCACTTATATACAAACACAGATGTAGAATCATTCATACATTCACTCATACACACAGGCACACGTGTAGTCTGATTGGCTACATTGACATCTTCCCGGAACCCTGGCATTTTCTTACAAAGCTAAACATAGACTTACCACCCAATCCAGCAATCACACTCCTCGGTATTTATGCAAATGAATTGATAGCTTATATCCACACAAAAATCTGTATGTAAAGGCTTAACATGAGCTTCATTAATAATTGCCCAAAACTAGAAGTACCAAGATGTCCTCCAATAGGTGAATGTATAAACAAACTGATACATCCAAAAATGGAATATTACTCAGTGACACAAAGATATGAGCTATCAAGCCACACAACAACATGGAAGAACATTAAATGCGTCTTGCTGACTGAGAAGCCAATCTGAATAGGCTACATACTGTATGATTTTAATTATACGATATTTTAGAGAAAAAAAGAAAAGAAAACTAAAGAGACAATAAAAAGGTCATTAGTTTCCAGGATTTCCAGGAGGAGGCAGGAAAGGAGAGACGAATAGATGGAGAACACAAAATATTTAGGGCCATGAAACTATTTTGTTCTTACCCTTTAATGGTGGATATGTGACATTATGGATTTGTCAAAATCCATAGAAAGACACAACAAAAAAGGGAACCATAAGGTAAACTATGGACTTTCAGTGATACTGATACAACAATATTTGTTCATCACTTATAAAAAATGTGCCACTCTAATTCAAAACTGTATTAGTGCAGTGGGGTGAAGGAGTATAGGGGAAATCTATTCTTTTGACAAAATTTTTTGTAAACCTAAAACTTTTTAAAAAAATAAAGTATATTAATTTTTAATTATTTTAATGGCTCTACAATATAATATATAATTCTTAACCTTTGGCATGAGATTTTATTAATCTTTTTTGCTTTTCCTTGCTCAAGGTGTTATGCTGTAGGTGAATGATTTCGTGATAAGCCACTGTTCTTTATCTTTTGAAATTAGTTTCCTAGTATTATGTCATAATATTGAAGTAAATATGTTATTGAAAAAACAAACAGGATGGGTGCAGTGGCTTATGCCTATAATCCCAGCACTTTGGGCACCAAGGTGAGAGGATTGCCTGAGCCCACGGGGTCGAGATCAGCCTAGGCAACTTGGCGAAACCTCATCTCTAAAATAAATCAAGAAAAATTAACTGGGCAGGGTGGTGTGCACCTGTAATTCTAGCTACTTGGAAGACTGAGGTGGAAGGATCTCCTGAGTTCAGAGGTTGAGGCTGTGGTGACTGTGAGCCTGCCACTGCACTCCAGCCCGAGCAACAGAGTGAGTCTCTGACTTAAAAAAAAAAAAAAAAGAAAAGAAAGACAGAAAGAAAAGAAAAAGAAAAAAGCAAACATGAATGAAAAATTATTTGTTTTAAGCCCCTAGTAATTATAAATAAAATAATAAGTTAGAGTCTCCATTCTATGTAAAATATTAAAAATGCCATTACAGAAATAGGATATTTGCTTGAATTGCTTTCCTGACCTTCTCAAAGATTTCTATAGTTTCTTTCTTGACTCATGTATTAATTATAACCTTCTGTTTCACTGTATTTTTATGTAATTTTCTAATCAACATAATTTCCCCCTTTCCTCCCTCTTTTCCAGTCTTTCTTTCATCATCCAGTTGCATAGTAACACTTAATAAAGGACCATACCAAAGCCAACAGAACACAAAAGGAAAAACAAGGTGGTAATCATTTCCTCAATGAGTTTAGGTCTCAGTTAAGATACAAAGTAACAGAATATGAGAGAAAATGTGAAACATGTGAAAAATGAATTACATATATCATAATGGGAGTTATAAATGAAGTATATTTTCTCTTCAACCAATTTCAAATGTTTGTACTACATTCAATATTCACCTGACACTTATTTTCCAGTCTTCTAAGTTTGAATTTCTTTGAAGGAAACTACTAGGCTGTATTACTTTCTTATTCAAGCAATTTCCAAAATTTTACCTACCATGAAAATTGTAAAAGCTATAGAAAAGTAAATTAATTATTTGAACATAAGTTATTATTTCTGAAATCATGATAAATATTATAAAAAACTAGGATCTAATCTAACATTCTCCATAGTTAAAAATTATTTTTTAAAAAGAGAAAACTAAGCATGCCCACTTATACGTATATATGTGTATAATTTAAAACTAGAGAAAGCGAAACTACATTTTTTTTATTTATTTATTTTTTGAGTTGGCGTCTCATTCCGTCGCCCAGACTGGGGTGCAGCAGCCGCTTCCGGCCACCGCAGCCTCGACCTGCTGGGCTCCGCGATCCTTCCGCCTCAGCCTTCCGAGTAGCCGGAACTACAGGCTTGCGCTACCACGCCCAGCTGATTTTTTTTTTTTTTTTTCAATTTATTGTAGAGATGAGGTCTCGCCAAGTTGCCCAGGTGGGTCTCGAACCCGCGGGCTCAGGCAATCCACTCACCTCAGCCTCCCAAGGTGCGGGATTACAGGCTGAGCCACTGAGCCCGGCTTACATTTTAATTAATAAATATAAAATGCATTATTATCTTTCTAGTCAATTTGGGGTATCTTTCCTGTTCTTAAACTTTAAATCCTTTTCTTTATGCAGTAAGATAGTTAATTTGTGTTTTATTCTTGAACACTTTTGACTTTTTCTTGTGTGCTGCTCCAGCATTTAACAAGGTTTTCTTAGCTTTTCAGGTTCAATGAATTTGTGAAAGTTGCAGTTAAAGTGCATTTCCAATCTTTTCCTTTGAAAACCAAGGGGAATTGAGGTGGTTAGGGGCTGCAGGGCAGCAGTCAACTATTACAGTTTTAAAAAAATAATATAGTGTTTGCACTGCTACGGAAAGTAACAAGGGAATATAAAACTAGGTTTGCAGTTAAGTAGAGAAATATCGACTCCACAAAAGTAAATAGAAGACACAAAATACAGAGCACTTCACAGAGCAATATTCAAAGATTAGGTCAGTCTTCAAGTCATTACTACAAACCAACTAAATTAACCAGAAGAGACTGATGCTACAGGGAAGAACTCTAAGATTTTATCCTGTAGATGGATAGTTCAGTGGAAAACTATTTTCTTTTTGATTCTTTCAAGACTACCATCACACTTTCAGTTCATCTTACTGGTAATATACAGATTTATTGAGAAATATAACAGTAATGAAAGTTTATCAATGTTAAGTTCTTAGTAACTTTAATTTAAAAAGTTAAAATTTCCATTCTGCATTTAATATTAAACATGTAAAATGTAAGAAAACACATTGGACAAATGGATACTCTTTCTATAAATTCAACGCACTCCTTACATACACTATTAAAAATTATGACTCATCTATTGATCATTCAGATCAAAATATAATTTTCACAAAATAATAAGACAGAATATGCTTGGATGAATCTTTTTTATTAAAACACACTTTTTAAAACATTCTGAATTTTATGAGGCAACTGCAGCTATGCTAATGTTATATTAATCTAAGTGTATCTATTATTTAATTTCTTTTTTGGATGGGGAACATTATAAAATATGAGAAATGAAGGATAATAATACAGTAATTTTAACTTGAAAAATGAAACTGGAAACAGTAGGAAATATAAAAAAAGTACTTGAACCCAAGTTTGTCTTAATATTTAGGACACATCGACTATCAAAATGAAATAAAAGGAATCATTAAACTGGCCTTGTAGTGTGCATTTGACTGTTTCCTATTGCCTAAAACATAGTAATTATTCAATAAAAAACTTGCTAATCATTGAGAGGAAGCTATGGCTTATAACATTAGCTCTACTACCATCTAGGTTGTGGAATTGGGCAATTTGTTTTCCTATTAGAAGCCTCAGTTTCTTTGCTACTTAAAAAAAAAAATGAATTGGACTGAATAACCACTGATGTTCTTTCCAAGTGCTAACATTTTATGTTTATATAAAATTTTATGTTTATGAAAACATAAATATACTTTCCTAATTGTATCTTAAATAGCCAAGAATTAATTTTATTTTACTATTTTAAATAGAAATTGTACTTTCTTAAGTAGTGTATATTGGATATCCATTAAGCATTTCTTGAAGACTTAGATTCTAATCATGAACATTAATTGGTTGACTTTATTGCATTTCCCCTTGCTTTTAGCTGTTTATTTTACACTCAGCTTTAAAGGATGGCTATTTTTTAAAAAATAGGTTTATGTAAGCTTTTAGGCTTAGAGAAATGATGAAATAAAAAGTGATATTTTTGATTTAAAAAATAGGTTAATATTCTGAACACAAATGGAAGAAAAATCTTCAAAAAAGGGAGGTTTTAATTTTTTATTGTCATTTTAAAAATTGACACAAATAATTGTACATATTTATGGTGTTCAATGTGATGTTTTGATACATTTTATACATTGTGTAATGATCAAATCAGAGTAATTAGTGTAACATCGCCTCAAACATTATTTACTTGTAGTCAGAACATTCAACATCTTCCCTTGAAGCTATTTTGAAATATACAAAAATTACAGTTAACTATAGTCACCCTATTTTGCAGTAGGACATCAGAAATTATTCCTCCTATTTTATTGTATTTTGTCCCTATTGACCAATATCCCCCCACTGTCCTCTTCCCCTACTCTGTTCTCTGGCAACCACTATTCTATTCTCTAATTCTATGAGACAACTTTTTAGATTCCATGTACGAATAAGATCTTGTCATATTTGTTTTTCCATGTCTGGCTTATTTCACTTAACATCATGTCTTTCAGGTTTATTTATGTTGTCATAAGTGATGAATGTCATTCTTTTTTATGGCTGAATAATATTCTATTGCATAATTATACCACATTTTTCTTTACCCATTGATGGACACTTAGGTTGATTCCATATCTTTGCTATCGTGAATAATGCTGCAATAACATGAGAATGCAGATATTTTATTTCTTGGACATACTGATTTCACAAACCCAGGAGTGAGACTTCTAAATCATATAGTAGTTCTATTTTTAACTTTCTAAGGAACTACCATACTGGTTTTTTTTCTAATGACTGCACTAATTTAAATTTCCACTGATAGTTTGTAAGGGTTCTCTTTTCTCCATAACCTCACTAACACTTGTTTTATTTTGCCTTTTTGATAATAACCACTCTAACTAGAATATGTTGATATCTCATTGTGGTTTTGATTTGTAATTCCCTAATGATTACTGATGTTCAGCATGTTTACATATACCTTTGACCATTTTTATGTCTACTTCTGAGAAATGTCTATTAAGGTCTTCTGCTCATTTTTAAATCAGATCATTTGTTTTTGTGCTCTTTGCTTGCTATTGAGTTGTTTGAGTTTCTTATGTATTCTGGTTACTAACCTGTTCCCAGATGTATAGCTTTAAAGTATTTTCTTTCATTCTGTATATTATCACTTCCCTCTTGTTTCCTTTCCTGTGCTGTGTATGTATGTACATGCTATCGTATGTATCTGTTTTTGATTTCTGCCTGTGTTTTAGAGTCATATCCCAAAAATTCTTACTCAGTCCAGTGTTGTAAAGCATTTTCCCTCTTTTATTTTTCTACTAGTTTCATAGTTGTAAATCTTAAATTTAAGTCTTTACTACTTTTTGACTTTTAAAAAATATTATAAAGCTATAATAACTCAGATAGAATGGTATTAATAGTAGCATAAAAACAGACTGATAGAAAAATGGAATGCAATGGAGAATAAATCCATGCATCTATAGGCAACTGATTTTTCACAAATGTACCAAGAACGCACATTAGGGAAAGGACCATATCTTCAATAAATGGTGCTGGGAAGATTAGACTCTACATGCAGAAGAATTAAATTGTGCCCTTATCTTTCACCATATACAAAAATAAATTCAAAATGGATTAGATGTTTTATTTTCTATTTTTTGAAAGGTGTCTCAAAAAGATATGGCTTCAGAGTCCAAAGAGTTAACATATAAGTAGAAAGCAGCAATGCTTAAGATGATATGTAGTTTTGAGAACTGTGGGAAGTAGGAGTAAGACCCTCCTCAGGACTTTTTGATTCAAATATTTTGAACAATGTAATGTTGGTTGAAGATACAAATCTGCATAATTTCCTTTAGTATCTTCTTTATTTGTAAAATATTACCAACATACTTTTGTATTTTCACATCCCTAATTATTGCAAATAAATCTAGAATTTATTCATTAATAGGGTGATGGCTAGATGGAAATTGTAACCTAACTTATGTAATTAATTGGATATGAGAGGGAAATGGTCCATAATTGAAGTGGTTTTCCCTTTGGAAATAATATTTTCTTCTGCGGTGACCAAGCATCTGTGTTCAGAACCAAAATTTGATCTAGAGTGAGAGACAAAAAGACACATTTTTTTTTTTCAGTCACAAACTACATTTGTAGATCTGACTTCTCCAGTGAAAGCATATATATATTTACACACACACAGACACACACACACACACACACACACACACACACACACACACACCTGAACTTTTGAATTACTAGTACATTTCTGTTTGGGGAAAATTACATGAGTCACATGAGTCTGATTAAAAAATCGAACTTGTTTGTTACCAATCTGGTACCAATCTTGTCAGATAAATAAAAGCTTGCTACCGCAATTTCTCTTTGGGACAGGGTTGTTTGTCTATGTGTGTGTTTGTATATGATGAGGGAGATGGAGGGAAAAAAAAAAGGAAAGAACAAAGGAAGATAGCTGGTGACATGAAAAGTTAAAGTGAACTTGGAAATAAGAGATGCAAACATTTGGTGATAGAGGAGAATTGGATTATAATAACAGCATAATCTTTCTGACTTTTGACTTCACCCTTGCGTTTTTACCTCGTAAGTCAACAGAAACATTTTGTAGAAGCAAAAGGAAATAGTTTAATTGTTTTGGAGCATGGAACAGGCATTGGTGATAATGGACAGACTTTTCAAGTTGATTAAAAATAACAGAAAAGTATTGATCAGTTGTCAATTAGTTTAATAACAATTTCCTTCAGTATTTTCATTTCCTAGTAAATAAATATGTTATACTTAACTGTAAAATGTTATCTACAAAACGTTCCTATATTGGCCATTACCAGGCCATTGCCAGGCCATTGCAGTCATTGCCAGTTTATTGCGGCCATTGCCTTGCTAAGCTATGGTAGGGCCATGTGCTCTTTGAGATATGACCAGGCCTTGTTTCCTGGCTTTGGCCTCCTCCCCTACCTTGGAGATATAAATCTCTTCTTTCTCTCTCTCTAATTTACTTTCTAAATAAACTATGTTTTCTAATCTAAAAAAAGTTCCTATATTAATTTAAAAATTCTAATGACATTGAGGCTGTCATTCAGTTATTCAGTTATTCTAGATTCTAAGTAACTATTGAACTAACTTACTTGTGTGATTTGATAAATACAGAGCTAATCCATGACAAATAGAACACAAAAAAAACCTTACAACAGTTCAGATGAGGAGTTTTAGGTAACACACAGAGATCAGAAGGACAGAATTCTATTAGAATGCTGTGCCCCATTGTAACAGCCACAAAGCACGTGAATGGAAAGACTTGCAAGAGGAAAACTGGAAGTTAGGAATACAATTGAGTTCCTCTGGGTATATTCCCAATAGCTGGGTCATATGGAAAGTCAATTTCTAGTTCTTTCAGAAATCACCACACTCTCTTCCAAAGAGGTTGCACTAGTTTGCATTCCAACAAGCAGTGTAGAAGCATTCCTTTTACTCCACATCCTCACTAGCATCTGTTGTTTGTTTTATTAATGATGGACATTTTTACTGGGGTTAGGCTGTATCTCAATGTGGTTTTGATTTGCATTTCTCTGATGATTAGTGAGACTGAACACTATTCCATGTGTATACCTGCATGCTCATGTTTGTTGCAGCTCTATTCACAATAGAAAAAACATGGAACCAACTATGCTGCCCATCAAAGTTGGACTGGATTAAAAAATGTGGTACATATAGACAATGGAATATTATGCAGCCATAAAGACAAACATACGAACTTTGCAGCAACTTGGATGGATTTAGAGTGTATCATACTCAGTGATCTATCACAGAAACAAAGTACCATATGTTCTCACTCATAAGCAGACCATGAACAATTATAATAATACAATTATAACAATTATAATCTAAGAAAAGGATTGGCAGTAGCGGGAAATTGCCAAATGAAGGGGGGTGCCTTGACAGTTGAGGGAAACTGCCAGGGAAGTGAGGGGCACACCTCATCAACAAGGGTACCTGCATAATGAACATTTGTATACCAAACCCTGAATTATACCCCACATCTTTTTAATAAATAAATAATAAATAAATAAGTCATGTAAAAAAATGTTTACATATGAACACTATAATTAAGTAGCATCCTATCTCCAAGTCTTTCCTTTCGTCTTCTTCACTTACTCCTTCATCTCATTCTTCCTTGTTTTCTTCTACAATCCCCTCATTCTTTCTTACATTTTTTCCGTCTGCATTCACAAAGGATTTTGGAGATCTTATATGAATCCATTTAATATAAATATAAAAATAAGACATTGGATTTATAAAAGTTAAGACAGAAAATTACATTTTATTTTAGAAAAATAAATTTAGGTCATAATATCCAATACTGCTATTATATTTGAAAAAAATAGGCCAATATTCTTAATGACGGCAATGAAAAACTTTGTTATTATTGTATAAGGGGAAATATTTTTCCTAATCTAGACAAAACTTTTCTTTGAACAAATTTTTACTGAGTACCTAATATAATCATGTCCTATGTTTTCTCTCTTTGCAAGAGAAATATGAAATATTATGTTTTCAGGAATACAAACATAGTGATAGCCAGAGTATATTTTCTTAACATTTTAAAAATAATTGATTATTGAGGAGTCTCAGAAGACTTTTTTCATTTTATTGACGTAGTTACATACAACAAACATCATCCATTTTAAGTGTAGAATGACATAAATTTTGGTAATTATATAGATACAGTCACTAACACAATAAAAATATAAATATTTCCATCATCCTAAGAACTTCCCTCATGCCCCTTATATTCATCCCCTTTCCTGATACTCAACTTTAGACAACCACTAATCTATGTCACTACAGTTTTGTTTGTCTTAAAATTTCACATAAATGGAATCATACAGTACATTCTCATTTGTGCTTTCTTTCACTTAGTGTAATGATGTTGGGATTCATCCAAGCTGTGGCATATATTAATATTTCATTACTTTCTATTGCTGGAAGCCATGCCATTATGTGAATAGGTTAAAACTTGTTTATCCAGTCACCAGATAATAAATATTGGGTTGTTTTATCTAGTATAAATAATGCTGCTATAAACGTCAATGTGCAAGTCTTTGTGCAGGCATTTGTGTTTCTTTTTCTTGGGAAGCATTTTAAAATGATATCTCTGAGTAGTAGGATAAGTGTATATAGAACCTCATGATATATTATCATACTGTTATCCACAGTGGTCATTTCAGTCTTTCATTCATTTGAAGTTAAAGTTGTTCTATATCCTCACCAAATTTGGTGCAGTTTGTGTTTTAGTTTTTCTTGTGTGTGTGTAGATGTATTGAATTGTGGCTTTGATTTGCATTTCTCTAATGACTAGTGAATATTCTTTAGAGAAGTATATAATCAAAATTTTGCCTAAGTGTGACTATTTTCATTTTTAATTTTGGTCTTATTATTGAGTTACTAAAAAGAACCAAGGGATCCTTGGAGAAATGGCTGCTTTCATGGCTGGAGAAGGGAAATTGTAAGATGAGTCCAAAGCAAGTAAAGAAGCACTTTAAAACAAGAAAGGATAGGGGTATTTTAAAAAAAAAAAAAAAAACAGGAAGTAATTTGAGAGACTTCCCAGTGACTAATCTGAAAAAAATTGCAAAGCAAAATAAAGAGCACGGGTCATTGATTACAATCCCATTTATATAATGAATATATACACATTCATAATGATACTAACAATATAATACAATTTAAAAAGTAGTAGAGAAGTGAAAAACTTATCTGTAGAACATTTTCTTTTTTTAATTTTATATATTTTATTTTAAAGGTGTGGGGTAAGTGGTCATTGTACAGGTAAAGTTTGGGCTTCCCTTTGGTCCACACTTCACCTGGTTTGAGATCAGATAACCATACTGATGTTATGTGCTCCCTTCCCTCCTCTGGCAATGTTCTGCTACTGCCAACCCCTTTCACATAGTGTTATGGTAAATGTTCAAGGTCTGCTTATGAGTAAGAACATGGTATTCAGTTATTTGTTTCTGTGATAGATCACTGAGTATGATAGACTCTAAATCCACCCAAGTTGCTGCAAGGTCCATATGTTTTCAACTACTCTGTGTAGATACAATCCTCTCTCAATCTTTGAGAAACCAAAAGTCTACCTGTAGGTGTCATTTTTCTTAGTTCATTTAACAAGCATATGTTAAATCATTCCTTGCATTTGGTATTAAGAAAACAAAGATTTAAAAGATGTAGTCCATGACTTCATTAGGGAGGTACTTGTTTTTCCTCACAAATGTTATTTCAGTTGTGTTTTTTAGCTTTATGCCTTCTATTATACATAAAATAATTGCAGACTGGGAATAGGTTTCATTTTTGTATTCTATAGCATTTTAGTGTAAATTTCTGCGTACTTACTTAACAAATATTTGATTATTTTCACATAAAAACGAAGAATGAACAGAAAACAAGATAATTTATCCAATATCTCTGATCTCATTTTCTGCGCTGTGATTTAAGAAGAAACCTATGAAGGTGGACTCATGAGAGTTCTAACATATTCGATCTTGAATGGAATTTCTGCCAAGCAATGCAGGACAAAACGATTTCTATTTAACATTTCTAGTGGGATTTTGGAATATGAAAATTTATTACATGGCAGCACTCTGTAACAGCCATAGCATTGTAAATATAGATCTGCCCTTAAAAAACTTTTGATAAATGTGAAGTTTCATTGGCATTTGCACAACACTTTGGTTTTATTATTTGTCCAGAAATGACAGGATTAGATTCAGGATTAGGTATTTAATATTCTATTATCTTTAGTTGAGATTTTTCTGTATTTGACCGAATTCTGAAGATAGATTTTAATCTACAGTGAGTTTTAACAACTGAAACATGTTTGAGAGAGTATTGTACTGCATCTATAAATAGATCTGTGAAATTACTCCTTAAGAAGTGAAAGATTCCCTAAGCTCTTCCATTATTTTACTCATCTGCTTAAATTCACTATATTCTGCCTATTTAGTTAAATAAACAACCCCTTTGAATTTATATTTTTATTTCCTATTATAATATATTGCTTTAATCTAATATAACAATATTTGCTTCCCTCATTTTTATGATGGGCATAGCAGCAGTTTAGTCTAAATTCTAAATTAATGAAAGATCTTACACATCTGATCCTCTTAAACTGATGAATATTGAAAATGACTTTTCTGGTAAGCAGACAATAGCAGAGCATTTTGCTTGTGTGTGTGTGTATGTTTTATGTGTGTATGTATGTATTTTTTGTCATATCCTTCAAACTTGTTCCTCCTTATGTCTCTTCTTAGACTCTTTTTAGGATGGAGTTGTAGCTGCAGGTAGAAGCAAAGACATTTTTATTTACCCACTGTTTACCATTTAAAAAATCATTTATTTCACTAAAACTTTCAGAAAAACTTGTCTTATTTAAATAAAATGCTGCAACCTTTAAAATGACATTTATTTGAAGACTGATTGAAAAGTTTTCTATATATTTGATTTTGTTTCCTCTGTTGAAAAATAACCTGCTAATAACGTTCCATTTGTATTTTATCAAAAAAAGGAGCTGTAATACTATTTCTAGCATCTGTGTTCTTGCACCCTTATGCCTATAACACTTGGCAACATCTACTTCCTTTAGCATTTTCATCTAATATAAACGGTATCACCTCTCATGGGAACAGAAGAGTTTTCATATATTCTGCCAATTTAGTTTTTATATGAAATTTGACTTCTGAGTTCTTTAGTCTAGCTTTCTAAAAGCCTGAGTTCACCTGTCTTATTTACATTTACATTCTTTTTCAACAACTGAAAAGCTTTTTCTGGTAAGTAGGTACATGACAGAATATTTTACTTGTTGGTTGTTAGAATAAACATAAATTACTTCACAAATCATTCACTATTAGAAATATAAGCTTTAAAAATGTTTTGGCATTTGTCATACATTCAGTTCTTTATTTTTTTATTGTCCATAAATGCCTTATCCTTACATTACCAGCAGGTAATTCCAGCATTTTTATTTCTGGCCCAATTTTGAATATTGCCTATGACTATAAACATTTTTAAGAGAATCTGGCTACATAAATAATAGCACTTTTAGAAAATACTTCTTCAAAAAATAAAATCTTTTCAGTTTGGAAATGTGTTAGTAGAGCAAGCTAGGTTACAGCTTGAGTATTGATTACTAGAAAACCCCTCATTTTCCACCAAATTCAGTTGTTTCTGGATTGATGGATTTTTTTTTCCAAAAGTTACATCTCAGCCCCTCTTGTAGTTTAGTTTCATTGTGAGTGGATATGGACATGCAACATCCATGTCACTTGTGTTAGTCAACTAAGAGACAACACTATTCATAGTATAATAACAAACCATCCTGGTATCTCATGATTCATTAATTTCTGATCATATCTTAAAAGGACTATAGATCTGCTAAAGACAACCATCTTTTGTCTTTTCATTGTGGGAACCAAGGTTAAAGGAGTTGACACTATCTGGGACATGCCATTCTCAGGTGGATGGAAGTAATATTAGGTAAAGAACAAATTCAAGCTGATGCTACAATCTATTGACCAGGAAAGTCACATGGCTAAGTCTAAAGTAAAAGTGTCTGGAAAGTACACAACACCTGTACTGAAACACAGAAAAAGGTAAGAGGCAAGAGGTAACAAGTAATCATGATTAAATAAGAAAATCTACCACATTTGAAAATCTACCACAGCCAAAATTTTTTACCTTATCTTTCTTCCTGTCCTTTCATTAAGATTTGAATGAGAATATGAGATCAAGCTTTTGTCATGCAAAGAAGAAATAGGAAAAGTGAATAAAATACAGAATGAAACAACACAGATTTGCAAAGGAATTGGATAACTGAATGAAATCTTGGATTAGAGCTCCACTACAAGTTGAGATAGCCAAAGTTTTGGAAGAAAAAGAAACAAACAAAAATAAAATCCTTGAAATGTATTTTTACTCAAATAAATATTTAAATTTCAGCACAATTGTAGATTCCCATACAGTTATGAAAAATAATGCAGGAAAACTTTTCCTACAATGTCACAACCAAGATAGTAATATTGATACAGTGAACAAAACAATCCCATCAACAAGAACATTCTTGCTGCTGCCCTTCCATAGCCATGCTCAACTTACTTTCATCATACACGCTGCTCCCCAACCCCCCAATTTGCAGAACTGAACATTTGTCAAACACTAGTCTGTTCTCTGTTTCTATAATTTGTGGTTTCAAAATGTTATATAAATGCAATAATACACTTATGCAACTTTTTGGGATTGGCTTTTTGTTGTTGTTCAGCACATTTTTTAAGACATTGACCTAAATTGATGCATATATGAATAATTTGTTTATTTTTATTGTTCAGTAGTATTTCGCTGTATGGATGGAGTAAAGTTGTTGCTGCTGTTGTTGTTGTTTGTTTGCTTGCTTGCTTGTGTTTGACCATTTACCCCTTTAAGGACATCTGGGTTGTTTTTAGTTTGAGAATATTACTGATTAAACATCTATAAACATTTATGGATGGTTATTTTAGTGAACATACCTTTTTATGTATCTAGAATAAATGCCCAGTGGCATTATTGCTTGACTGTATGTTACCTGCATATTTAGTTTTTTAAAAAAATCGAAAAACTATTTTTCAGAATGGCTGCTCACTTAACATTACTGCTAGCAACTTATTAGGTATATATTTTATTCATATCTTTTCCAGAACTTGGCATTGTGACTTGAAAAATAGCACTTATAATAGATGTGTAGTAATATCCTATGGTTTTAATTAAAATTTTCCTACTGGCTAATGATGTTGAATTTTTTATGTATTTATTTGCACCCTATTTGATTCTGTATATTCACTTCTGTGAAATTTCTGTGCTAGTCTTTTACCCATTTCCTTACTGAATTGTTCTCCATGCTACCGAGTTTTGAGAGTCTTTTAGGTAGTCTAGATGTAAGTTCTTTGTTGCGTATGCAGTTTACAAATATATTGGTCCAATCTATAGCTTGTCTTTTTAATCTCCTTAACAGGGTACTTTGGAGAACAAATTTTTAAATGTTGACAATGTCCACTTTATCAATGTTTCCTTTTATGCTTTTGGTGAAAGTCCAACTTTTTGCCTATCTCAAATTCTAAAATTTTCTCCTTTTTTTTTTTCTAAAATTTTTGTAGTTGTGCATTTAAAGTATTATTTTTTTCTATTTGGGGTTGCTATAACAGAATACCTGAAACTAGATAATTTATAAGCAATAAAATTGTATTTGGCTCACAGTTCTTGAAGGTGAGAAGACCAAGATGAGGGGCTGAATTTTGCGGGGGCATTCTTTCTGCATCATAATATGGTGAGAGAACAAGAGATGCAACTTGAAGCACTTTTTAACCTGCATTTATTTAATCAGGAGAGTGGAGTTCCCAAGAAAAAAACACCTCGCATTGGAATTCACTTTGCAACACTATTGCATTGGGGATTAAATTTCCAACACATGAAACTTTGTGGGGCACATTCAAACCATTGCAGTGATTGATCCATTTTATATTAACTTGAATAAGTTGTAACACTTAGTCTAAGGTTCACTTTTATGCCTATGGATGGTCAATTGCTTCAGTACTGTTTGTTGAAAATGCTATCCTTCATTGAATTACTTTTGTACTTTTGTCAAAAATCAGTTTGGCCTATTTATGTGGGTCTATTTCTGGAATATTTATTCTATTCTGTTAGATCCATGTGTCTATCCCCCAAGCAATACCACATACTTGATCACTTTAATATGTATCAAGGATTGAAATAAGTTAGACTGATTTCTCTTTCTTCTTTTACAGTTGTTTGAGCTATTCTAGCTCCTTTGCCATTTCATATGAATTTTAGAATAATCTATATTTCTCAAAAAACTTGCTGGGAATGTAAAAGGGAATTATGTTGAACCTTTATATTCATTTGAGGATGACTGAAATTTTTACTACATTGACTACTCCAATCTATAACCACAATGTAACCTCAAATTTTGATACTTTTGATTATTGCTTCACAGTTTGTATCATTAGAAAATGTTTATGGGCTTCCTATTATATTATATCAGGTATTGTGATGGCCTTTTAAATTTGTTACCTTATATAATCCTCATACTTTCAAATTATTTATTACTTCCTCTAATTTACAGATGAGAAAATTAAGACCAAACGATAGTAACTAACCTGCTCATGTCACACAGCTGGTAAATAGCAGATAAAAATAATTGTATTTTTTTTTTACCATCTTTGATAAGAATATTACTTTTTTCCAAATTAGTATTTTAGTTGTAAAAGTAGTAAAAGAGCTTCTTGTTACATTTCCCACAGATCTAAAATCTGTGCCCAATTATTAAATTAATGTGTGGAATATTTGACATTTCACACACATTTTTGTTTGTTTTAAAAACAGAAATAAAAAGACCAATGTCCATACTGGAATAGAATTGTCATACTAAATTTTGTGGTGACTTACAGCCAAGGGGATATATCTGTTAACATGTATGACCTTGTTGGAGAGAATTGCAAAGAGAAGCAGTCTACTAATTAACTATTTCCAAATTGATGTATCACCTCCATGTGGCTTTCTATAAAAGTTTGCAATAAAGGTGAAAGTTAATGACAGTCTGACTAGGTATAAGTACTGGCATAGATAAAAAATGCCATTTAGCATTCACAAACCCAATGACATCAAAAAATTATTTGAAATATGACAAAGACTTTAGGTTTTAGAGGCTCAGAAAAGCCAGTTGACCATGTGACAATGGCAGAGATACAAGAAATTATTATTACCTTAAAAACATTATCTCGTAGGGTCTCAAGGAAAGAACAAATGCCAAATGAACACCACAACTGTCTTTTAATCCGGAAGTGGGAGTAGGAATAGTAATTAGGAAAGCTGAGAAAACTAGTAAAATCAAGATTACCTTTATCATAAATGGAAATGTAAACTTTATCTTTCTGGGTGATTATTTATGGCAAAGTTTCACAGGTTTTAGAGAAGATCAAGAGCCAACTAGAAATATAAAGAACCATTTGCAAGGGACATATACACAATAGTATACAAATTACAAAATTAAGAAAAAAGAAACATATTTATTGAAAAATTATAATACCCATTTTTTGTCATTCTTCAGAATATTCGTGGATACCAAAAAGATATGAAAGGAAGATGATGAGATTGAAACGTTATAACATAATGAAATGAAAAGTCAGGAATAAAATGAGAGCAAAGGATCAAATAATGGAAGGAAGAGGTGTCAACATATGAAGGAAAGGAAAAAAATAAGAATGGAAAGGACAATTATGGAAGATGAATGAAGGTTTGAATATGATGAACTATTAGTAGATTCTTTTGTAAATTCCCCTCTATTTCCTTGTATATGGATCACAGTGTATAGTACCTCTTAGACCTTTGGAAATCTAATTAGCTTATCAACCACTTTTCACAGCTCTGCATCTGTTCTTTATCTTTAAAACATTTGAGATCCCACATTGAATAGTAAAGCTATAACAACTCACACCCATGTTCCATAAATTGGAGTTTATTATATTTTCAGAGCTGTTATATTTAATACTAAATAGTGGTTACCTTTCTAGAAGACTTTTATTCACAGTAAGTTTTCACAAAAAAATAAAGTGATGTTTAATTTTATGCAAATCCTTTTTTTATTTTTATAAATTTTGGAAGTAAAAATATATTGATAAAAATGTCAGCTTGTAAAAGGTATAGAAAAAAGGAACATTTCAGCTGCAGTTTACTAAAATAACTGTAATTAATCCACTTGGGCTTTCCAACTAGTACAATAATACAATATTTAATTATTATCGAGTATTTATTTATTGACTTGACATGATTCTAAGTGCTTTGCAAGTGCTTTACATATGCTTTACATATTAGCTTATCCAATTCACTACAACTTTATGAAGTAGATATTACTTTTCCCTTCATTTTATAGAGTAGTACACTAAGATATAAGGAAGGTTTAATAACTCAGTCAAAACCACCCAATTAATAAGAAGCAGCCCTAGCCTGAACTATGGCAGCCAGTTTTAAATTTGTTGGTCTCTATCACAGAAAATTATATTTTAATGCTTATCATCATAATCAAACAATTAGCATTTCATTATTCCATCTGACTTGTTTTTTGGTTGTTCTACATCTAATTATTTTCTTCTGGTTCATGATTCAACTCATTAATTTGTCAAAATGCCTAAATAGTGAAAGTAGATATTCATTGAATATGTTAAGACCCAGGTAGCTACAAAACAAAATATACGCAGTGTATATATTATATATATAATTAATATAATATATATAGTATCAGTGCTTTTTAGCATTTTACCATAAAATCCAGAAATGATTTAATTTCAGTATATGAGAAAAGAACACTCAATCATCTATCTGAAACCTTTAATGCACAGTTAGATTCTCAGGTGTCCTGTCTTGGTAAAAAGAATCTGAGCTCTTTTATACTGGAAAGGGCATGAACATAAGTCTGAGTTTTATTCTCCTGTGTACCAGTATGATCTTGGGCATGTCACATAAACCCTTGTTCCTCTGTTTGTTCATCTAATTTGGGGACAACCCAGTATAGTAATACTTAAAGTACTACCTCTTTGTGTTCTTGTGAGTATCAAAATTATAACATAAAACATAGTCCTTTGAAAAGCAGCAGTAGTTTCTTCAGTTAAAAATAAATTAAACTCTAAACTAAACCTAAGAACAAACAAGAGAAACAAGAGCAGATTTCAAAAACAGATTAACTTTATTAATTCTATCCAAATGGTAAAATCCATAATCTGTCTTAGTTGAGATAAATATCATTAATAACCCCAATATATCATTTAAATAGGAGTACCTTTGTGGAAGAGGTATAATATCCTTTTTTTTTTTTTTTTTTACTTCTTCTCAGTAAAGGAGAAAAATATGTGATCCCAGAGGTGGCTTAAATGACTTTCAGAAATGGAGAAATAAAATTAACAAACATGAAAATAAGTCTTTATGGTTTCCTTTGTGATAACAGCACATTTTCTTTCACAGCTCATCATTGAATATACCATATATGTCTAATTGAATGCCTATTCATTTTTACCTTTCTTTATCATCTACCTCAATTCCAAACCACAGTGGGTGCTCATAAGTATCTATTGCTATTAATGATGATATATTTAGTCAGATTTTTTAAAAACATGATTTCACTTTCACAAATATCTTCCTTATGTTTTGCTAGTATGCAAGATATTTGCCTCCTACTTTAGTAATTTTGGAAATAATTTTAAAGCCCACTCACTTGAGTTTAAATGTACTAATTCCTTCTTATAGACTCCATTATTGGGCTTTTGTTGGCAGGAGATTAGAGGAGTTTTTATGCTTGGTGAACTTCATTCTGAATGCATTTAATTACAAGAAAATGACTTTCAGTTCATCCCAATGCTAAGTATGCTTGGGAAACCAGAGAAACTGATAGAGGAGGAAGAGGTAAAATGCAAACTCTGTCACACAGTAGCACCTTGGGAAATCAAGGTGAGACAAAATTAGAAACTGTGCAGTCTGTGCAAGCACCATGGGTTGGTAACCCTTTATTTGAGAGGCTGCTTTCAAAGTAAATTAGAGAAAATAAAATTTCCATAAGGACTTCTAAAATCGGAAAGTAAGGATAGAAATCATAAACATATTTTAATCCCTTTCTTTTTTTCCTATGACAATGTAGAAAATTCCTTTCTAGTAGAAGCTCTATTAGTATTTTTTTTTATGTCTTGGTAATCTGTCAGACTTTTGCAGGTATAGTGATTGAGATAGTGGGTGAAAAAAAGCCATAAATAAGTAGAATAATGTACAAGAAGAAGTACTAAATTATAAATGTGGAGAAAGTAACATATAGACACAGAGGACAGAGAAAGATTAATTTCGAAGAGAATATTTGCACAGAGCTTGGAAGGGTTGATGGAGATTTTGAGATTGGGGTGGGTGTGTTTCAGTTTTGTGTGAGACAAATAGAGGTCTAATACAGGATAGGGATAAATTAAGCTGGCAGATTAGTTGGATTAATTCCCTAGGTTCTTTGTCTCATCCTCTTTCTAGATTGTTTATCGAGTTACATTTTAGCTTCTTAAAATATGGAATCTGTGTATTTGAACCATGAGTTTGATTTACCCATGTATCTTGCGTGGGATGATTTTTGCATATGCCACATAAAAAGGACTTGGGAACGTATGTGTCTATTTCTAGTTGTGCTCTTGTGCCTTCAGAACATGCCTGGACCAGCCTACTGAAGGATAAAAAGATATTGAACACAGCTGAGTCACCCCAGACATCTTAACCAAGGCAAGCCTGGCTGTGTCAAAAGCCAAGTTAATTCTTAGATGTATAAATAAGTCCAGCTAATATTAGCAGAGTCAATTGTCCCATTCACATGACTAATACTTACTTTTAGTTGTCTGTAACATCGATTCAGTAGTTGTTTATTCCACCATATATCTATAGTCATATCTGGAATCCATGTCCAGACATGGAAACAGAAGAAGAAAATAAAGATTCTCTTTATTCCAGCACCTTTTCAGAAGCTAGAAAACTTTCCCCACAAACCCTTCTAAAATAATTCAACTCATGATTCATTGACCAATCCTGCATCTTATGCTTAGTCTCTAAGAAATCAATGGCAAAAGACACAGTATTACCATGACTGGCTCAGGCTAATTATTTGGGGCAAAATGGATGTAGAAGAGTCAATTATTATAACTTACAATCATACTTAATATAATACTGTAAGCAAATATTTACTAGTGTGATAATTATTTTTGTTTTAATTTTAACCACATTTATTGATGTATAATTTAGATAAAATAAAATGTACCCACTTATAGTGTACAGTCTGATGAGTTTTGACAAATGCATATGTCCATGCAAAAACCTACACAATTTAAAAAATATATTATATTACAATCACCCCAGAAACGATCCCTGTACTCCTTCACAGTTAATCCCCCACTTCTCTCTCTCTTTTTATTTTTTCTAGGGACAAAAGTCTCCCTATGTTACCCAGGCTGGTCTTGAATTCCCCTCCTTCTCATATGGACTCAGGCAACCACAAAGGAGTAAATGAATAGTGTATTTGTAGCTGTGATGTAATAAATTGATAAATGGCAAAGATTATCTTCAGTTTTTGGCTTTTGTGAATAAGCTACTATAAATATCTGTGTGCAAATCTTTGTGTAGGAAAAAAATTTTGTATTTTCTGGGTAAACATCTAGAAGAATTGTTGAGTCACAATAAGCATAAGTATAATTGTATTAAAAATGGATACATTTTCCAGTACTTGGTGTTGTCCATCTTTTTATTTCAGCTATTCTAGTGAATGTGAAGTAGTAGCTCTTTATGAAATTTTAACTTGAAATTTCCTGCTTTTTACTTAGATGGGTATCTTTTTATGTATATATTGGCCATTTGTCTGTCTTCTATTAGGAAACATCTGTTCAAAATATTTATTCCTTATATAATCTGATTATAAGTTCTTTGTCAGAGACACATATTGCAAATATGCTTTTCTTGATTGAAGATAAGCACATTAGTCAAATCATTGGACAAAATATATTTTTTCTACTTTAAAATTGAAAAGTTATATAATTTCTGCATCAACTTAGATCCAGTCTGTGGCTTGCCTTTTCTTTTGTGATATCTTTTAGATAACATTTTCTTGATTTTAGTAAATTTTAATCAATTAAACTTTTATAGCATTTTGTCTATTTTTGTATGTGTGTGTGTGAGCTGAAGTCTCACTCCATCATCCAGGAGTCCACCTGCTGCGCTCCGACGATCCTTCCACTTCAGCCTTTCAAGTAACCAGAACTACAGGTGCACACTACCACACCCAGCTAACTTTTTGATTTATTGTAGAGATGAGATCTTGCCAAGTTGCCTAGGCTGTTCTCGAACCTATGGGCTCAGACAGTCCCGTTACCTCGGCCTCCCCAAGTGCTGCGATTAAAGATTGAGTCACCGTGCCGACTGTTGTCTATTTTTACAGTGTGCACTCTTAAGATAGCTTTCCCTACCCAAAGAACATACAGATTTTCTATAGCGTTTACCTACAGAGAGTTTAGGAGTGATGATCCATTTTGAGTTAATTAATATCTCTCTCCCTTTTCCCTCCTCTATAAGTTTAATGAAGTACTGTATCCCCACCACACAAAACTATGTTCCTACCCAATAGGCACTCAAGACCCTTTCCCTTACTCCTCTGTTTTCCTTCTCCCTCCTTTCCAGCTTCTACTTGTATAGTTATAGGCTTAGTAGCAGTTTTAAGAACTAGTCAAATATGGAAGAGAATACTTAATAGATGCTGATAAGTAGACTGCAATAAGGATACTCACATTTATGTTGACACAGAAATAACTTTTCAGATTTGAAGTAGGAAAAAATAATCTTATACCTCATCCATTGATTATACTATGTATTTATCTTTACTGCTTACTTTAGACTGAGATCCAAAGAAAATCAGACTGTTGAGAAAATAAATAGCATATCCCAGATAATTTATTTTACGAAGAATGAAACTGTGGAGTTCATATGGTCTACAGTCTATTTTACCCTTTTAGTCTGGTCTTATTCTTACATTATTGTGTTTCTTACGAGACCTTCAAGAGCATGCAAATGATTCTTTAGATTAATTAGATTTGGATTTCCATTTGTTTTTTTCATTCTTGTGTTTGGATTGATTTTTAGTAAGCATGAGAAATATGAATAAACTATGTATATATAATTAAATCATAAAAATATATAATCACCTACTTAGGTCAAAGCATTGTTCTATTTCCTTCAGACACAGCAATGCAGTTGATTCAGGCACAGCAATAAGCAAAGCAAAACCCCTATTTCCACTGGTCTTACAATATTGCATCATTTTATGATGAGATACTGGCCTAAAAGTGTTTACTATCTTGTTAAGAAGAGAAGTAAAAGCATTTTGGAAACAACCACAATGCAAATAAATGTAAACCATCTAGGAGTCTGTGTTCTCTTGCTGTCTGCACGCTATGTTTTTATCTATAGATTTAATATGTAATAGAGTAGCACTGCTCAAACTTCCACATCATACAAATTAGTAGATATTGGGTGGAACATCACATTCTACATTTCTTGAAATCTCTTAGGCGATGGTCATATCTGAGATTTTTTTTAGGTCTCCTCAAGTTATTTATTTATTTGAATGCTGTAAAAATATGTAATTGCAAAATTCAGTGCAGTGCAACAGAAACATACTCCTCACACTTCTGTAACAGACTGTTAGAGGTCTTCAAACTTGTTTTTAAGATTCTAAGAGTTTTGAATTTTGTGTCTCAATGTTGATAATAACCTAAAAAAAAAAGTAAGTAGTACCTGGATACTAAATATTGTCAAGTGTTATCAAAGCTCACATTTTCTATGATCTCACAATTTATATCTGAAGTCGAGATTTTTCCAACAACCTTCATGCCTCAGCTTTTGCCTACATCAATTTATTCTCATACGGAGAATCCTGAAGTACCCTCATAAAATATAACTCACAGCATGGTATTTCTCTGCTCAAAGCTCACCAAGGTCTTCTCATATCACTTACTATTACCTGCACAGAGCTGTATCATCTGGTCTCATTTTTATATCTTTTTCTTTATCTCCTGCTACTCTCTCAATGCTTAGTCTATGCTAGAGAATCTGTTGCACGTCAAGCAATGCTGGGCACCAGCTTTCTCAGACCTCTCATCTGCTCTTTTCCCTTCCCCATGTAGCCCTCTGTTTACCTCCCCTGGATCCTGGCTCAAAGGTTACCTCTTCAATGAAACCTCTTCTGATAACCTTCTATAAAGTTAACACCACCCTACTCCAACACTCCACATTCCTCTCACTGTTTTATTTTTCTTTAGGGCAGTGGTCATTTCATGATACAGTTTAGTTTGTTTAAAGCTAGTGTTTAATTTATGTTATTCTAACAGAAAATAAGTCCCCAAAGCTGGAATGTTAAATTTTTTTGCTTACTGTTTCACCCCAGATCTTAAAATACTGCCTTATATAGTTTTTAAAAAAAATTAACATACATAACATTTATATGTTAATAATATAAACATACATAAATGCATACTGTATATATTACATATTATACAATGCCATAGTTATACAATTATATATAGTTATATAATATAATATTACAAAGATTATATAAATGAATAAATAAGAGACTACTCTCTAAAACAAAACAGAACAATAGCTGGGCTTGGTGGCTCAGCCTGTAATCCTGCGCCTTGGGAGGCTGAGGTGAGTGGATTGCCTGAGCCCGCGAGTTCGAGACCCACCTGGACAACTTGGCAAGACCTCATCTCTACAATAAATCAAAAAATTAGCCAGGCGTGGTAACGTGTGCCTGTAGTTCCAGCTACTTGGAAGGCTGAGGTGGAAGGATCGCCGGAGCCCAGCAGGTCGAGGCTGCGGTGGGTCACTGCACTCCAGTCTGGGGGACAGAGTGAGACTCCAACTCCAAAAAAAAAAACACACAGAACAATAAAGTTAAAAAGAAATGACTTGAAGCCAAGATATATTTGAAGTTCTGGTATTGCCTTAATTTTCTTTAGTATTTTTCCATCTTTGTGCCTTAGTTATTAGATATCTTTATGAGAGGATTCTGATTATTTTATGGCTGTATCTGTGCCTGCTACCAAAAAAGCATTATTGAATTTAACTCTGACATATTCTTTTATTCTTAATTTGTTATCAAAAACTTTGGAAAGAGCTAAATTGTTTAATATATTAAATTTTTTTTCTCAGACCATTTTTTTTCTTTTCTCTTGTTTTAAAACTTCCCACTTTCTGTGGACTTGGCAATTAATCATCTCAGGTTTGCTGGCAGGAGACTGACTATTTGGCTCTTTATAAAACATACCTTATGTTTCTCCCTTATTCTTCTCCACTGCTTTGGGATTCCTTTTTTCTTCTGTGAGTATGAGGTTTTTTTAAAAAAAGAAAAGAGATTATTTTAAGTCATTGGACTGAGCCAGAGTGGGAAGAATCAGCTTCTAATGGTATTTTCTAACCAGAGACAATGCTAGCTAGCTAAAGATTTTCATTAGGGTGAAAAAAAAAATCCAAGAAAACAAAAACAAACACACAAAACCTTGCTTATTTTCTCTGTTTCCACCATCCAGTGTGTTCACGTAGGGGCAGAGGGAGAGATGTGATTAACTAGAGAATAATTGTTTTCAGCAGGAATCTTGCTCCCAGAACAAACATTATTAGGAAACTGTTTCTCCTTAAGTCAGCAGTGAATTTCTAATGTAGTTTCCAAAATGAATTGACTTGATGAGATCTGATTATTTTTCAAGATGTGCCAAATTTCTGGTCTTTACCATCTGCTCAGCCAATTGGTAGCAAGTAAAAATATAGTTGTGAAGATGAGTACTAATACTGATTAATTAACCTCAAGGCAAGTGCCTTGGGACCTTATGACTTTGTTCTATTCTTGGATAGAAGAAAGTCATAGACCTTTTGTACATGAGTGTCATGAGAGTTGAATTCTTCACTCTTTCCTACTCCAAAAAGGGTCTAATAGAGTTGAAATGAAAAGGCTAACTTAAAGTTAAGGTTCAGCCGGGCTCGGTGGCTCAGCCTGTAATCCCGCACCTTTGGGAGGCTGAGGTGAGTGGATTGCCTGGGCCCGCGGGTTCGAGACCCGCCTGGGCAAGCGAGACCTCATCTCTACAGCAAATCAAAAAATTAGCCGGGCGTGGTAGCACGCGCCTGTAGTTCCAGCTACTCGGAAGGCTGAGGCGGAAGGATCGCAGGAGCCCAGCAGGTCGAGGCTGCGGTGGCCGGGAGCGGCCACTGCACTCCAGTCTGGGCGACAGGGTGAGACTCCAACTCAAAAAATAAAAAATAAAAAAATAATAATAATAAAGTTAAGGTTCTTAGCAGATTTAAAGAAAGAAATTAGAAAATAATTTAGTTTTACACAATTCTCTAAGTAGGATAATAGGAAAATTAGTTTTATTCTACAAAGATTTAGCATTTCTTCCCTTTATATTTTTCTTTATTAGAACAAAAATTATGTAAAAGGAAGAATTGAAGAGGCAATGAAAAAACACTGACCCTGTTTAATATCAAATGCATTTAGCTATTTATTTATTTACTGTCTGGGGAAAAGCAAACTAATAATCATCAGTTATTCACAATGCTGACCAAACCTGGGCAATTTGATAAAGAACAGAGGCAGTTCATTTGCTGATATATATATTTTTAAAACAGGTCGGCTTAGTGTGGTTGCTTGACTAAACGTCTGTCACAGAATGGCAGAACATCTCTTGGCACATGTTCACTGCATATTATATTAAGATACATTTCTCCTTGATCTCTGCAATATTTGTTTATCAAGCTTACTGCAACTTTTGGTTCTAATAATTTCTTTTTTGTGTTGGTTCTTTGTCTGTGTGTGTGTCTCCTTCCTCTGTGTGTGTGTCCCTCTAAACTGTAGAAACTAGGTATGTACTATCTCACATTCAATTCACTTATAAAACACCTGGTAAATATTTTTTGAATTGAGACTTATTAAGTATTTGCCACATAGATTTTTTATAATTACTTTTCTAAGAATCCCTGAAACTACAGAATAGCCAAACCATAAAGCGGCTTTTGTAATTTAGTCTAACACACCTTGAGGTATGTGAAACTCAGAGCATTTAAGTTCCAAAGTCATGGAACTCTTTGGTTATTTAAAACAGCATGAAACAAAATGTTGAAAGCTATTACAATAAGAATTATTAGTATAAATAAACTATCTTGGTGAAATATTTCTTATTCTCAAGTGGTCACTTGGGAATTGAGTTATAGCCCAGAAAAGAGAAAGCATATGATACACAATCAACTCATTTTGTTTTGTTTTTCCTAGAGAATTATGCTATAGAAAATAAAATGACAAATAATAAACAAAAATATCATATATATTGTATTATATTAATAGCATATCAAAATCTATTAGAAGATTCTACTACAAACTTCAGGATTAAAAATAAGTATACCAGTTTATGGTTTTCATAAAAAAAAATTTAGTGCCTGTCTTAGTTTACTAGGGCTGTCATAACAAATTATCAAAGATTGTATGGCTTAAACAACTGAAATTTATTCTCTTAGCGTTCTGGTGGCTAACAGTTCAAGATCAGCATTTAGGTATATTTGGTACCTTCTGAGACCTCTTTTCTTGGTTTGCTAATGGATGCCTTCTCATTGTGTCCTCACATGGTCTTTTCTTTCTGTATATGCATCCCTGGTGTCTTCTTATATGTGTGAATTCCTTCTAATTTTTTATAAGGTATCAGCCAGATTGTATTAGAGCCCACTTTAAGATCATTGTTTTAACTTAATTATCCCTTTAAAGAAATATAATCACACCCAGAAGTAAGGGTGGGAGTAAGGGCTTCAATGTATGAACTGGGAGTACTTCAATATAAGTACTGGGAGTAAGGGCTTCAATATATGAGCTTAAAGGAAACATAATTCAGCCCATAACGATACAAAGACCTGCTGAAGATCTTCTGAAACCAGATTGAATGAGATCATTTAAATGTTTGAAGAATGCTTAAGCAATGGAATAGTTTTTATTAAACTTATCTATTATGTTGTATACAAGCCGGGCTGGGTGGCTCAGTCTGTAATCCCGCGTTTTGGGAGGCTGAGGTGAGTGGATTGCCTGAGCCCGCGGGTTTGAGACCCGCTTGGGCAACTTGGCGAGACCTCATCTCTACAATAAATAAAAAAAATCAGCGTGTGCCTGTAATTCCGGTTACTCGGAAGGCTGAGGTGGAAGGATCGCTGGAGCCTAGCAGGTCGAGGCTGTGGTGGCCGGGAGTGACCACTGCACTCCAGTTTGGGCGACAGAGTTAGACTTCAACTCAAAAAAAAAAAAAAATCGTATACAAATGTTGACGTTTACATAAGAATTTAAAATTTGAGATGTGAAAAATAACTTGAAAGCTATATAAATTTTAAGCTGTTCATGCTTTTTATATGTTAATGTTTCTGTCACTACTGATTTAAAAACTTAGCTCTGACCTGTATCACTGAATAAGTGCTCTATATCACTCTTCTTTATTAAAAACAGGAGAATTCATATCTACATTTTTATTGTTGGAAGGCAGCATATGCACACAGACAGTGATATCATTTTTGGTCACCTATATTCGTTTTTACATTTTCTGTTCCCTCCATAAGAAACCTCTCAAGTATATGATTTAACTAGTAACTGCACTAGTAACTATGCTTTAGACTATGACTTACGATAGTAGAGCAATAAAAATAAAATAACTTCCATTAGGAGATCTACATTTTATTCTGTTTTTGTGTTGATTAATCTCCATCCAATCACTATGTGTTTGGTATAGAAATCTCAAAATTTATATACTGGTCTAGGTCAATTATTTTGTTGCATAATGTAGAAGAGTTGCATTCACCATGCTAGGAAATAAACACCCATAATAATTGATTTTTCTACTGATATGCCCTTCCAATAGTTTCCTCCCTGTTGTTATTCTTTACATCTGTCTGTCCTTGACTTGGACCTTATGCTTACCCTAAGGCCATTATAGGAACTTTACCCAATCTATATTAAATTAATACATTCTATTTTGATTATTTTTTAAATAAAAGAAACATATTGGACAGTTCACAGAGTTTTAAACACTTTCATTTCTACAGCTTGCATCTGACAAAAATATCAAAAGAACTGTCTTGTTCATACATTGATCCTGTCCTCAAGCGATTAAATGAGGAATAACAACTTTTGCCTGTGAAGTAGGTTGTAGAAAGACTCTGTCTAAATATATTTCCACATGAAATGGTGTCTTAAGTCATCTAATAAGCTCCTTAATCAAGGAATTATGGATGAGCACCGCACTGGAAAAACAGTAGAGATAATAAGCACAAAAAGTGGAAGGAGAGAAAAGTTCAATGATAAAAATGGAGAGAATGAGCTCAAGTGAAATACAGAAGAACATCAACTTTTCAGGGAAAAATTATCTTGCATGATTACCACAATCCAAAAGAGCCTCACTAGTAGAGAAAGCATGCTTGTATATGTGAGTGAGCATAAGAAAACATGCTCACACAGTATGATAAAGTAGACAACGCAATTGAAGTGATAGAAAAGATAAAAAGCACAGCAAACATATAATGGGCCACTGGAATGGGTAAGTAAAAACTTTTAGTATCATCATCATAGTAGTGTTGGACTCGCCTTTGAAGCTAAATTCAGGGCTCCGTCTTGGATAAGAAATAGAAGATGTTCATGACGTTAGGAGATTATTACAAGAAAAAAATCAATCTTTAGCAAATATGGCGTTTTAAAACATTTTCTTTTGTTTCTTAGGTCTGGAACAAGCACTGTGTATAGGCACTAAGCTATAAAAAAATGGAAACTATTTCAATTCATAATTTAATAATGGAATGAATCAACAATTTTCAACTGCAGTGTTAGGTTTCTATCGTGCTACATAGTTACTTATTTCAATGCAATCATCAAGCAATATCTTATCAATACTTTAAATCAAATAAGCAATTAAATAAGCTGCTTTTTTTATTCTTTTTTTATCTTATATCAGATGACCCAGAGTAGATCATAAACACCTAGTGAAGAGAAGCAGTTACATAAGCCTCTTTTAGTCTCAAAAATCTCAGCAAAATTAAACGTAACTATTATTTTTAAGATTCATGTAGGACATTCCTTCATCTAGTCACAGAGCTGGGAACTTTATTGTTTTCATGATATTTTTATCATTTGCTAATACTTTTTCAGCAAAATCACATGAACTCCTTTAAAACACTTGTGATCAATCATAATATACATTGATATGAAAATAGTTAAATAATGTGTAGAGGAGGATACTGATACAAAGATTAAGACTGATTTTTTAACATCTGAAGATGGAAAGTTACAGAGCCGGGTGGCTAACCTCTGTAATCCCAGCACTTTGGAAGGCTGAGGTGAGAGGATTGCTTAAGCCCAGGAGTTTGAGTCCGAACTGGGTAACATAGGGAGACCGCATCTCTACAAAAAAATCAAATTAGCTAAGCATGGTGGCAAGTGCCAGCAGTCCCAGCTACTTGGGAGGCTGAGCTGGAAAGCTGGCCTGAGCCTCAGAAGTTGAGGCGGCAGTGATCTGTGATCATGCCACTGTACTTCAGCTTGGGTGATAAAGTGAGACCCTGACTCAAAAAATCAAAAAAAAAAAATATATGGAAAGTTTAGTGATAAAGATACAATATTTCAAGTCAACAGAATATGACCCCATTAATAAAAATATTTTCTGCTATTTATGGTTCCTCACTGAGAAAGCAGAGTAAACTCTACAGGAGAAAAATAGAAAACTTTCTAAAGTAGATCCACCAGACTCTTAGTAGAGTACAGATGGATGGCAGAGGATGAAATAGAAAGGGAAAAAATTGACATTTGCTTTTTAAAACTGTATCATTTAAAATAATAAGAGTTTATGGATTGCTTATGTTATTAAACATCTAATATCCATTGTAGCTTATAATTATTTTATTTATTTATTTTTGAATTATTTTATTTTCCTCTTGATACTCCTTCGTAATTTAGTTCATTATCATCATCTTTTACCTGAACTATAGCAGTGTTTTCCACACAGCTGCCCTGCTTCCAAGTTCTCCCCTTGAGACAGGAAATAGCTAGAGAAAGGCTAGGCAGACAGACAGGTGAGTCCTCTGGTAACAATGTAGTGAACTACCCGCAGGCCTCTCAGGCTCAGCATTGGTAAACAACTCCTTGCAAGCCTCTCAAGCTAGAGCTAAGGTACTCACTGCTGGAATTGAAAAGCAACCAATCAGAACAGCAACAGCTCACAGCTAGTGCTAGCCAATTGGCTTGGACTTAGGGCTATATAAGCACCAGGTTTTTGGCCCCAGATGGGCAGTCCCTTTGGGCCCCCTCCCACTGTGAAAGCTTTTCTGTCCTCAGTAAATACTGCTTTCTCACCTTCCGACTGTCCATGTCTCTCATTCTTCCTGGGCATGAGACAAGAACCTTGACCCTGAAGAGCTGCAACCTGAAGAGCTGCAGAAGGTCATCGGAATCATAAAGCCATGCACCCCAGAAGCTGGCTTGCCAGCAGAGGGAGCCAGCTGAACCAGGAGACCTGCCAGAAGAAGGCAAGACTCTGAAACTGAGGCATCCAGGGGGCTAGGCTTGCCAGCCCATCAAACCAGCAACACTCTCAGGGCTTGACTTGCCAGCCCCTCCATGACCCTCTCTGGAACTTGGCTGACTGATCCATTGGCTCAACATTCTTGAAGTCCAGGCTGACTTGAAAAACCCGCATCACCCTTTCCCATCCATCCTCTACAATACTTTGCTCACTTGGTTCCTGGATCACTTTATTAGATCACTCATCCTCAGAATGGAACCTGGTTTTTTTGGTTCCTGTAAAACTGGTGTTCATTATTCAAGGTCCTGTTCAAATGTATTTTCTACAACTAGTTTCCACTCAAACTCACAGTACAAAAATCTATCCCTTCATTCTATTTTTATTGTGTTTTGTACATATCTTCATTGTTGCATATATCCAAGGTGATATTCATTCATATTTTTGTATCAAGCTAATGCATGAGCTCTTCAGCGAGAGTCTATCATGATTTATTCATCTTTTAAATAAGATTAGCCATAAATATTTGTGGGACAGACAGGTGCATGGGTGAATGAATGAAAGATTGATAGCCAGATCTAGCTTAATAAGAGAGTGATTGCATTGGGGTTGGGGAACATTGTGAGAATGATGAGATCAAACAACTTCAATTCCTAACTGTAAATAAATTATATTATGTAATATAAATTGTAAAATGCAAAGCAAAGAGTTTATCTAGGTTTAAAAGACTGATCTGATGTCATTGAATGAGAGAGCTATAGTTGCTTGATTAGAAAAAACCCTTCTTATATATTTGTCAATTTTTAGCAGATAAAGAATGCCCATTGTAACTGAAGAGAGTAAAAGTATTTAATATTTCAGAAGGTAGATCAAGTGTTCCAAAGTAGGAAAGGATTATGTGTTTTTATCAAATTACAGCATTCCATATTTTCAAAGAATGTAGTAAGTCATTCAGTCCAATTCTCACATCTTAAATCAAAGAGGTAGCACAGCATAATGAGTAAGCACATTGACTTAGTTCAATTCTCAGCTCTACCACTAAACAATTGAATGATTTTGGTAAGTTCTTTTACTTTTCTATGTCTAAGTTCTTTATTCTAATCTATAAAATTGTGCTTTATATAGTGCATGCCTCGTTGGGCTTTTGTGAGAATTATGATGTTCAGTTTTAGGTGTATGTGTTACTTATGTAGAAGTGTATGTGTTACTTATGAGCAAACCAATATTAAACAATTTTGGGTGAATTGATTAAAATAATATAATATGCTAGTGGCTTTGGTAGGACAACAAACAATTTCTTGAGTATTTGTCCAGTAATATTTTAGATACTTTTAATTTCCCTCCTGTCTTAGGTATACTTCTAAAAACTTCATTTTAAACTATGGAGTCAAAAATTGCTATTAAAAAGTGGTTTTATAGATAAGCTATGATGGGATTCTCAAAACCTGATTTCTGATTAGTAATTTGTTCTCATTTGGGGACATTAAAAAGAAAATACTATGAGAAATTAAATAAGTAATGTTAGGAGCAAAGCACTTTGGTATTGCTACTTCAAGCAAAATCCATATTAATATAATATTGTCTTCTGAATCTTATTTATGAGCATTTTAAAAATTAACAATGCTTCCTCCCAATGTACCCTGAATATGTCAGTTATTACAGAAGCATATATGCCCCTTCCCAACCCATGGAAGAATTTCAAGACCTTTGAAATTACTACTCAAAATTTCAAGACCACTGAAAATACAATAGAAGAAAAGAAGCCAGCTTGAAGAGAATTAGAATGTTTAATTTGCCTACCTATCAACCAAATCATTCACATGAGTATCTGCTAAAATACATTTAAAATAAATCATATGGGGGAAAAAGTCAAAGCATCCTAATCATCCAGACTGAGTGGAAAAATCCCCAAATGTACTGTATTCTTATTAGTTTCCAAGGGCACTCATCTGGATAGGTAGATTTAATTAAATTATGGATACTTCTGAGTTTCCATTGGCTTATTTGCTACCAGAAGAACAACTGCAACTTTTTTCTACTATTCTGCAGAGAAAATAACATTTGAAATTGTTATTTATGGTACAGTGAAAAGGCATACAATTTAAAGTAGTTCCATGTAAGTAAAGAGATATAATACATTGTCCATTTTCCTTTGAAGAGCTTGAAGTCTTCATGGTTCAGTGTTTCAAAATATAGAACTAGACTTGAAATGAAAAGAATTGGGCTTAAACATATATCATGCCATGTAATAGCTGTGTGAGTTTAAACATGTCACAGTCTCATTTTCTTTTCTAAATAATGGGGAAAAGGATGTGAGGCCCACATATCCAGGAGATTTGCTATGAAATTCCATTAAGTACTTTGAGAAACTGAGAGCAGTTATGAGTTATTATTTTTATTAGCTCAACTCAAGATGCTTGTTAGAAAAGAAATATTAAGTTCTTTAGTTCATGAGTACAAGCTGCATGTATCACAGTTAAGCCAGAACAAGAATCATATTCTTCTTGGTTCACCATAAGCTCTTACTATTCTTAGGGAACTTCTTACAGGTGGTGTCTCATGTGCTCAGAAACAAGTCTGCACATATTCTTCCATGTTTACTGCACTTCATGGTGCCTCACCATTGTCTCTACTGCTAAAACTCTCTATGTTAAATACCTATGAATTGCATGAAAGGTCTATTTTTAGATCTATTAGAAATCACCACACTATTTTCCACAGAGGCTGTACAAGTTTACACTCCCACCAACAGTGAAGAAGCATGCCCTTTTCTCCGCATCCTCTCCAGCATCCGTGGTTTTTTGAGTTATTAATGATGACTCAGCAATCCCCCTTCTGGGAATATACCCAGAGGAACTCAAATCATTCCACAAAAAAGATACCTGTGCACACATGCTTATTGCAGCACGATTTACAATAGCAAAAACATGTAACCAACCATGCTGCCCATCAAAAGTGGACTGGATAAAAAAAAAATGTGGTGCACTTACACAGTGGTATATTATATAGCCATAAAGAAGAACAAAATTATGGACTTCACAGCAACTTGGATGGATTTAGAGCCTATCATACTCTGTGATCTATCACAGAAACAAAGAATTGAATGCCACATGTTCTCACTCTAAGTGGACCTTGAACATTTATCATAATACAACATGCAAGGAATTGGTAGTAGTGGGACACTGTCAGGGTCAGGGGCACATAACATTAATAAGCTTACCTGATCCCAAACCAGAAGTGAGGATCAGTGGGAGGTCCAAACTTCACCTGTATGATGACTACTTATGTACCTAATCCTGAGTTGGACCCCACATCTTTAAAATACATACATACATACATACATATATATGTAATATATATGTGTGTGTGTGTGTGTGTGTGTGTATATACATATACATATATATGTATGTAAGTATTTATTTATTATATTTATATATATATACACACACATATATATGTATATATATAATAAATGCCTATGAGGCTGTTCCCTTCTCAGCTTTAAAGCTGACATTTGAGGAATCCAAGCATTACTGAGTTTGTCACAAGAATTTGGAGAATACTCCTCTCCCTAATTTTGCTCCTGTAGTTTGTCACCTTGGTCTGAAAACACCAGGGACATTACTCAGAATTTCAAAAAGTAGCTCATAAAATAGTGTCTTCTCCCAGAAAATGAAGGCTTTTGGGGTTCCAAATCAGTCCAAGAGGTAGCTGGAATGAGTTACCATCCCATGCTCTCTGAAATCCTCTCTCTTCTCTTGAACACCCAGTTACTCTGCCCTAAAACAAATGTATGTATGCATGGATACATATAAGAAACAGTTCTTGAGATAAAAATTAGCATGCCACAGATTCATTAAGCAAGTGTTCCAAACAGCCGATTGTAAAAATGTCAGAGAGGCAAGAAAAGAAGGGGAAAGAAGTCAAGCAAGGGTTTGATTTCCACAAAAGTCTCAGCCTCATCATGATTCTACAGGGGGAACTCTAGGGTGTAAATTATGCCTCAGTGTATTTTGAGGTTTAGGACTGAGAGATGATAGTTTTCATGCTCCAGCAACAGTTCATCATTGACTAATAGTTGCCTAATGGTGATGTGAACTCCCAGAAACTTCGAGTATGTGGACAAAATGGCTCCAGTAGTTGCAGGGTGATGTTTCTCAAGTGGAAGATGTTAGAAGCAAAAATACACAGAAGCTATGGAAGGGGCACTTATAGATTTGTGGCATCCTTTGCTTTTAATATACGAAAATTAACTTAGACTAAACATGTTCCCAAATATACAGCTCATTTAAACACATAATTTAGGCTTTTTTTTCTTTATTTTATTGTGTGGGGTATGAGTCAGGACTGGGTACATAAGTAGGCTACTTGGGCCTCCGAATGGTCCTCACTTCCCCTGATTTAGGATAAGGTATTTTTAGTAGTGTTGTGTGCCTTGCCCCTCCCCTGGCAGTGTCCTGTTATTGTTGATCCCTCTCCAGTAGTATTGTGATAAATGATCGGTACCCACTTATAAGTGAGAACAGGGACAACATTATTGACTTTGTAGCACTTGGATGAATTTAGAGCCCATCATACTCGGTGTTCTCTCATAGAAACAAAGGGTGCTTTTTAACCCCTCTTTCCAGAGGCACTGAAACCACAGCCTTGTTTGGGCCAGGCACCCTGTTAAGAAAGATGTGAGCAACATATCCATGCCTTGATTCATGGTAAATTTTGATACTCATTACACTACTTGATCTTTAAAGTGTTCCAGTTGGCCAATAAAAGCTTCCTGAAAAAGATTGCTACCCAAGTTACTATAGTAAATGTAATGGATGACACATAGATCCATCTAATTTTCCTGATCTAACTTTTCCTCTATATTTGCTTACAATGCAAGATAAATGTTCCAATAAATAGTACAATAAAAATATACTTCTACTTATCACACTTACAGAGTGACTATTATGTGGATGTACTTGATGTTTCACCATTTATTTTCAGTGAGAATAAATAATAGTATCTCAGCACATCTAATGCTAAGTAGTCTGGCATTTACTTCAATTTCTAAGCATTATTGAGTCATTAGTAAAAAAGAACAAGTAGGCTATGTGTTGGCCTTGAACAATCAATTTTCAATCACTTAAGAACTGTTCCATATGCCAATGTCAGGTTAGAAAAATGTTTATAGCTAATTTTTCAACATAAATACTGAGTAGAATGAAGGACTTTTTAGTGTAGGTTATAGAGTGCTGCTTGATTGTTTAAGTCAGTACTTTGTACATTAAATACAGTCCAGTGCCTCAAATTTGTGAATTTAAATGGTCTCCTTTTGTAAACTCCATTAAAAACTAAAATATGCTTAATTATCTGTTCATTTTTACCTCATTTTTTTCCTATATGAGATGGAAATTCTAGACCAAAATGGTGACAATACTCCTTAAATTTGGTAATTCCATGCCTAGTCCCTATTTACATAGCCTATAACTTAACAAGTGTCACCTTTTCGTGTCAGATAATATTCTACTAGAGGAACTCTGAGATGATGATCAGGGTCAGGGAATGGTAGACTGGAGGAGAGCAGAGCTTGAGAGGACATCACTGTTTTAATCAGAATAGCAGTCCTTTCAATCCATTACACTCCCTGTTAGTGAATGAAACTGCAAGTTGTGAAGTCATGAAATATTGATAAAACAAAAAATATTTGAGACAATAGAAAGACCAAATTTGATTTTAGTAGATGTTTCTTAAAATTCTCCAGATCATTCATTTGGAAATAGCTAATTGGAAAGCAATGGAGGAATGAACCCTAAAAATAGAACAAAAATAGCCATAAAAATAGGCATTTAGACATGATTCTCAAATATAATCATAGCATACAACACAAAAGAAATAGTAAAAGAAGAGAAATAACTTTTGACAAATACTTCTGGGAAACCAAATACTAAGAGACAACTAGAACAGAGGAACTACATACATATATGTATATATATATTATATATGTGTGCTTGTGTGTATTACATATATATAACTTTCTATAAGAACTGGGAAGATAAGCATTGTGGTGGTGAAAGCCAATTGAGAAAAGCATTATTGCATGGAGGATACTGTCAACAGTTAGTTCGGTGAAGCCAGATATTTTTTAGTGCTTATGAACAAATACTGAGCAGCATTATTTGCTATAGCACCTCTCTCTCTCTCTCTCTCTCTCTCTCTCTCTCTCTCTCTCTCTGTTTTTCTCGTTCTTTCTCTCTGTTTCTCTCTTTTTGCTCTGTTTCTCTTTCTCTTTTTTTTCCTTCAACAGGATCAAAGTTGCAGATTCATCATGCCTCTACTAGAAATAACCAATTTTCCCTTTCCTCTGATAATAAGATATGACCAGTGTTTGTAAAGAGAAACTATTGAAATTGGGAAAACAATAATGCTATATTAGAGGAAAGAATGTCATGAGAATAGCGAAGTCTCCCATTTGAATAATATGATAAAAATTAATGTAAATAGCTAGATATTGCTAAATGGAGAGAAACTGGAAACATTTCCCCTGAAAACTGGAACAA